>JABXNX010000028.1:172910-244636 GCA_014843695.1 Archivesica marissinica
TATGAGTCTCCCAACAAACAACGTTCCATTGTAGTAACCTATACACTGTATGAGTCTCACAACACACCACGTTCCATTGTAGTAACCGATACACTCTATGAGACTCCCAACAAACCAGGTTCCATTGTAGTAACCGATACACTCTATGAGTCTCCCAACACACCACGTTCCATTGTAGTATCCGATACACTGTATGTATGAGTCTCACAACACACTACGTTCCATTGTAGTAACCGATACACTGTATGTATGAGTCTCCCAACACAGCACGTTCCATTGTAGTAACCGATGCACTGTATGAGTCTCCCAACAAACCACGTTCCATTGTAGTAACCGATACACTGTAGGTATGAGTCTCCCAACACACCACGTTCCATTGTAGTAACCGATAGACTGTATTTATGTGTCTCCCAACAAACCACGTTCCATTGTAGTAACCGATACACTGTATGTATGAGTCTCCCAACACACCGCGTTCCATTGTATTAACCGATACACTGTATGAGTCTCCCAACACACCACGTTCCATTCTAGTAACCGATACACTGTATGAGTCTCCCAACAAACCACGTTCCATTGTAGTAACCGATACACTGTATGAGTCTCCCAACACACCACGTTCCATTGTAGTAACCGATACACTGTATGAGTCTCCCAACAAACCACGTTCCATTGTAGTAACCGATACACTGTATGTATGAGTCTCCCAACAAACCACGTTCCATTTTAGTAACCGATACACTGTATGTATGAGTCTCCCAACAAACCACGTTCCATTGTAGTAACCGATACACTGTATGTATGAGTCTCCCAACAAACCACGTTCCATTGTAGTAACGGATACATTGTATGTATGAGTCTCACAACACACCACGTTCCATTGTAGTAACCGATACACTGTATGTATGTGTCTCCCAACAAACACGTTCCATTGTAGTAACCGATACACTGTATGTATGAGTCTCCCAACAAACCACGTTCCATTGTAGTAACCGATACACTGTATGTATGAGTCTCCCAACACACCACGTTCCATTGTAGTAACCGATACACTGTATGTATGAGTCTCCCAACACACCACGTTCCATTGTAGTAACCGATACACTGTATGTTGAGTCTCCCAACAAACCACGTTCCATTGTAGTAACCGATACACTGTATGAGTCTCCCAACAAACCACGTTCCATTGTAGTAACCGATACACTGTATGAGTCTCACAACAAACCACGTTCCATTGTAGTAACCGATACACTTTATGTATGAGTCTCCCAACAAACCACGTTCCATTGTAGTAACCGATACACTGTATGTATGAGTCTCCCAACACACCACGTTCCATTGTAGTAACCGATACAATGTATGAGTCTCCCAACACACCACGTTCCATTGTAGTAACCGATACACTGTTTGTATGAGTCTCCCAACACACCACGTTCCATTGTAGTAACCGATACACTGTATGAGTCTCCCAACAAACCACGTTCCATTGTAGTAACCGATACACTGTATGTTAGTCTCCCAACACACCACGTTCCATTGTAGTAACCGATACACTGTATGTATGAGTCTCCCAACACATCACGTTCCATTGTAGTAACCGATACACTGTATGAGTCTCCCAACAAACCACGTTCCATTGTAGTAACCGATACACTGTATGAGTCTCCCAACAAATCACGTTCCATTGTAGTAACCGATACACTGTATGAGTCTCCCAACAAACCACGTTCCATTGTAGTAACCGATACACTGTATGTATGAGTCTCCCAACACACCACGTTCCATTGTAGTAACCGATACACTGTATGTATGAGTCTCCCAACACACCACGTTTCATTGTAGTAACCGATACACTGTATGATTCTCCCAACAAACCACGTTCCATTGTAGTAACCGATACACTGTATGTATGATCTCCCAACAAACCATGTTCCATTGTAGTAACCGATACACTGTATGTATGAGTCTCCCAACAAACCACGTTCCATTGTAGTAACCGATACACTGTATGTATGAGTCTCCCAACAAACCACGTTCCATTGTAGTAACCGATACACTGTATGAGTCTCCCAACACACCACGTTCCATTGTAGTAACCGATACACTGTATGAGTCTCCCAACACACCACGTTCCATTGTAGTAACCGATACACTCTATGAGTCTCCCAACACACCACGTTCCATTGTAGTAACCGATACACTTTGTATGAGTCTCCCAACAAACCACGTTCCATTGTAGTAACCGATACACTGTATGTTGAGTCTCCCAACAAACCACGTGCCATTGTAGTAACCGATACACTGTATGAATCTCCCAACAAACCACGTTCCATTGTAATAACCGATACCTGTATGAGTCTCCCAACACACCACGTTCCATTGTAGTAACCGATACACTGTATGAGTCTCCCAACACACCACGTTCCATTGTAGTAACCGATACACTGTATGAGTCTCCCAACAAACCACGTTCCATTGTAGTAACCGATACACTGTATGAGTATCCCAACACACCACGTTCCATTGTAGTAACCGATACACTGTATGAGTCTCCCAACACACCACGTTCCATTGTAGTAACCGATACACTGTATGAGTCTCCCAACACACCACGTTCCATTGTAGTAACCGATACACTGTATGAGTCTCCCAACACACCACGTTCCATTGTAGTAACCGATACACTGTATGAGTCTCCCAACAAACCACGTTCCATTGTAGTAACCGATACACTGTATGAGTCTCCCAACACACCACGTTCCATTGTAGTAACCGATACACTGTATGAGTCTCCCAACACACCACGTTCCATTGTAGTAACCGATACACTGTATGAGTCTCCCAACACACCACGTTCCATTGTAGTAACCGATACACTGTATTAGTGTCCCAACAAACCACGTTCCATTGTAGTAACCGATACACTCTATGAGTCTCCCAACAAACAACGTTCCATTGTAGTAACCTATACACTGTATGAGTCTGTCAACACACCACGTTCCATTGTAGTAACCGATACACTGTATGAGTCTCCCATAAACCACGTGTCAGTGTAGTAACCGATACACTGTATGAGTCTCCCAACAAACCACGTGCCATTGTAGTAACCGATACACTGTATGAATCTCCCAACAAATCACGTTCCATTATAATAACCGATACACTGTATGTGTCTTCCAACAAACCACGTCCCATTGTAATAACCGATACACTGTATGAGTCTCCCAACACACCACGTTCTATTGTAGTAACCGATACACTGTATGAGTCTCCCAACACACCCCGTTCCATTGTAGTAACCGATACACTGTATGAGTCTTCCAACACACCACGTTCCATTGTAGTAACCGATACACTGTATGTGTCTCCCAACACACCAAGTTCCATTGTAGTAACCGATACACTGTATGAGTCTCCCAACACACCACGTTCCATTGTAGTAAACGATACACTTTATGAGTCTCCCAACAAACCACGTTCCATTGTAGTAACCGATAAACTGTATGAGTCTCCCAACACACCACGTTCCATTGTAGTAACCGATACACTGTATGAGTCTCCCAACAAACCACGTTCCAATGTAGTTACCGATAAACTGTATAAGTCTCCCAACAAACCACCTTCCATTGTAGTAAACGATACACTGTATGTATGAGTCTCCCAACAAACCATGTTCCATTGTAGTAACCGATACACTGTATGTATGAGTCTCCCAACACACCACGTTCCATTGTAGTAACCGATACACTGTATGAGTCTCCCAACAAACCATGTTCCATTGTAGTAACCGATACACTGTATGAGTCTGTCAACACACCACGTTCCATTGTAGTAACCGATACACTGTATGTATGAGTCTCCCAACACACCACGTTCTATTGTAGTAACCGAAACACTGTGTGAGTCTCCCAATAAACCACGTTCCATTGTAGTAACCGATACACTGTATGTATGAGTCTCCCAACAAATCACGTTCCATTGTAGTAACCGATACACTGTATGAGTCTCACAACACACCACGTTCCATTGTAGTAACCGATACACTTTATGAGTATCCCAACAAACCACATTCCATTGTAGTAACCGATACACTGTATGAATCTCCCAACAAACCACGTTCCATTGTAGTAACCGATACACTGTTTGAGTCTCACAACACACCACGTTCCATTGTAGTAACCGATACACTTTATGAGTATCCCAACAAACCACATTCCATTGTAGTAACCGATACACTGTATGAATCTCCCAACACACCACGTTCCATTGTAGTAACCGATACACCCTATGAGTCTCCCAACAAACCACGTTCCATTGTAGTAACCGATACACTGTGTGAGTTTCCCAACACACCACGTTCCATTGTAGTAACCGATCCACTGTATGTATGAGTCTCCCAACACACCACGTTCCATTGTAGTAACAGATACACGGTATGTATGAGTCTCCCAACAAACCACGTTCCATTGTAGTAACCGATACACTGTATGTATGAGTCACCCAACACACCACGTTCCATTGTAGTAACCGATACACTGTATGAGTCTCCCATAAACCACGTGTCAGTGTAGTAATCGATACACTGTATGAGTCTCCCAACAAACCACGTGCCATTGTAGTAACCGATACACTGTATGAATCTCCCAACAAACCACGTTCCATTATAATAACCGATACACTGTATGAGTCTCCCAACACAACACGTTCTATTGTAGTAACCGATACACTGTATGAGTCTCCCAACACACCCCGTTCCATTGTAGTAACCGATACACTGTAAGAGTCTTCCAACACACCACGTTCCATTGTAGTAACCGATACACTTTATGTGTCTCCCAACACACCAAGTTCCATTGTAGTAACCGATACACTGTATGAGTCTCCCAACACACCACGTTCCATTGTAATAAACGATACACTGTATGAGTCTCCCAACACACCACGTTCCATTGTAGTAACCGATACACTGTATGAGTCTCCCAACAAACCACGTTCCAATGTAGTTACCGATAAACTGTATAAGTCTCCCAACAAACCACGTTCCATTGTAGTAACCGATACACTGTATGAGTCTCCAAACACACCACGTTCCATTGTAGTAACCGATACACTGTATGTATGAGTCTCCCAACACACCACATTCCATTGTAGTAACCGATACACTGTATGAGTCTCCCAACAAACCACTTTCCATTGTAGTAACCGATACACAGTATGAGTGTCCCAACAAACCACGTTCCATTGTAGTAACCGATACACTGTATGAGTCTCCCAACAAACAACGTTCCATTGTAGTAACCTATACACTGTATGAGTCTCACAACACACCACGTTCCATTGTAGTAACCGATACACTGTATGAGTCTCCCAACAAACCATGTTCCATTGTAGTAACCGATACACTGTATGAGTCTCACAACACACCATGTTCCATTGTAGTAACCGATACACTGTATGAGTCTCCTAACAAAGAACGTTCCATTGTAGTAACCGATACACTGTTTGAGTGTCCCAACAACTCACGTTCCATTGTAGTAACCGATAAACTGTATGAGTCTCCCAACAAACCACGTTCCATTGTAGTAACCTATACACTGTATGAGTCTCCCAACACACCACGTTCCATTGTAGTAACCGATACACTGTATGAATCTCCCAACAAACCACGTTCCATTGTAATAACCGATACACTGTATGAGTCTCCCAACAAACCACGTGCCATTGTAGTAACCGATACACTGTATGAGTCTCCCAACACACCACGTTCCATTGTAGTAACCGATCCACTGTATGTATGAGTCTCCCAATACACCACGTTCCATTGTAATAACCGATACACTGTATGAGTCTCCCAACAAACGACGTTCCATTGTAGTAACCGATACACTGTATGAGTCTGTCAACACACCACGTTCCATTGTAGTAACAGATACACTGTATGTATGAGTCTCCCAACACACCACGTTCCATTGTAGTAACCGATACACTGTATGAGTCTCCCACCACAACACGTTCCATTGTAGTAACCGATACACTGTATGAGTCTCCCAACACACCACATTCCATTGTAGTAACCGATACACTGTATCAGTCTCCCAACAAACGACGTTCCATTGTAGTAACCGATACACTGTATGAGTTTGTCAATACACCACTTTCCATTGTAGTAACCGATACACTGTATGAGTCTCACAACACACCATGTTCCATTGTAGTAACCGATACACTGTATGAGTCTCCCAACAAACCACGTTCCATTGTAGTAACCGATACACTGTATGAGTGTCCCAACAAACCACGTTCCATTGTAGTAACCGATACACTGTATGAGTCTCCCAACAAACAACGTTCCACTGTAGTAACCTATACACTGTATGAGTCTCACAACACACCACGTTCCATTGTAGTAACCGATACACTGTATGAGTCTCCCAACAAACCACGTTCCATTGTAGTAACCGATACACTGTATGAGTGTCCCAACACACCACGTTCCATTGTAGTAACCGATACACCCTATGAGTCTCCCAACACATCACGTTCCATTGTAGTAACCGATACACTTGATGTATGAGTCTCCCAAGAAACCACGTTCCATTGTAGTAACCGATACACTGTATATTTGAGTCTCCCAACAAACCACGTGCCATTGTAGTAACCGATACACTGTATGAATCTCCCAACAAACCACGTTCCATTGTAATAACCGATACACTGTATGAGTCTCCCGACAAACCACGTGCCATTGTAGTAACCGATACACTGTATGAGTCTCCCAACACACCATGTTCCATTGTAATAACCGATACACTGTATGAGTCTCCCAACAAACCACGTTCCATTGTAATAACCGATACACTGTATGAGTCTCCCAACACACCACGTTCCATTGTAGTAACCGATACACTGTATGAGTCTCCCAACACACCACGTTCCCTTGTAGTAACCGATACACTGTATGAGTCTCCCAGCACACCACGTTCCATTGTAGTAACCGATACACTGTATGAGTCTCCCAACAAACGACGTTCCATTGTAGTAACCGATACACTGTATGAGTCTTTCAACACACCACGTTCCATTGTAGTAACCGATACACTGTATGTATGAGTCTCCCAACACACCACGTTCCATTGTAGTAACCGATACACTGTATGAGTCTCACAACACATCATGTTCCATTGTAGTAACCGATACACTGTATGAGTCTCCCAACAAACCACGTTCCATTGTAGTAACCGATACACTGTATTAGTGTCCCAACAAACCACGTTCCATTGTAGTAACCGAAACACTGTATGAGTCTCCCAACAAACCACGTTCCATTGTAGTAACGTATACACTGTATGAGTCTCCCAACAAACCACGTTCCATTGTAGTAACCGATATACTGTATGTATGAGTCTCCCAACAAACCACGTGCCATTGTAGTAACAGATACACTCTATGAATCTCCCAACAAACCACGTTCCATTGTAATAACCGATACACTGTATGAGTCTCCCAACAAACCACGTGCCATTGTAGTAACCGATAAAATTGTATGAGTCTCCCAACACACCACGTTCCATTGTAGTAACCGATCCACTGTATGTATGAGTCTCCCAACACACCACGTTCCATTGTAATAACCGATACACTGTATGAGTCTCCCAACAAACCACGTTCCATTGTAGTAACCGATACACTGTATGTATGAGTCTCCCAACAAACCACGTTACATTTTAGTAACCGATACACTGTATGTATGAGTCTCCCAACAAACCACGTTCCATTGTAGTAACCGATACACTGTATGAATCTCCCAACAAACAACGTTCCATTGTAGTAACCGATACACTGTATGAGTCTCCCAACACACCACGTTCCATTGTAGTAACCGATACACTGTATGTATGAGTCTCAGAACACACCACGTTCCATTGTAGTAACCGATACACTGTATGTATGAGTCTCCTAACAAACCACGTTCCATTGTAGTAACCGATACACTGTATGTATGAGTCTCCCAACACACCACGTTCCATTGTAGTAACCGATACACTGTATGTATGAGTCTCCCAACAAACCACGTTCCATTGTAGTAACCGATACACTGTATGTATGAGTCTCCCAACACACCACGTTCCATTGTAGTAACCGATACACTGTATGAGTCTCCCAACACACCACGTTCCATTGTAGTAACCGATACACTGTATGAGTCTCCCAACAAACCACGTTCCATTGTAGTAACCGATACACTGTATGAGTCTCCCAACAAACCACGTTCCATTGTAGTAACCGATACACTGTATGAGTCTCCCAACACACCACGTTCCATTGTAGTAACCGATACACTGTATGAGTCTCCCAACAACACGTTCCATTGTAGTAACCGATACACTGTATGTATGAGTCTCCCAACACACCACGTTCCATTGTAGTAACCGATACACTGTATGAGTCTCACAACACACCATGTTCCATTGTAGTAACCGATACACTGTATGAGTCTCCTAACAAACCACGTTCCATTGTAGTAACCGATACACTGTATGAGTGTCCCAACAAACCACGTTCCATTGTAGTAACCGATACACTGTATGAGTCTCCCAACAAACCACGTTCCATTGTAGTAACCTATACACTATATCAGTCTCACAACACACTACGTTCCATTGTAGTAACCGATACACTGTATGTGTCTCCCAACAAACCACGTTCCATTGTAGTAACCGATACACTGTATGAGTCTCCCAACTCACCACGTTCCATTGTAGTAACCGACACACCCTATGAGTCTCCCAACACACCACGTTACATTGTAGTAACCGATACACTTGATGTATGAATCTCCCAACAAACCATGTTCCATTGTAGTAACCGATACACTGTATGTATGAGTCTCCCAACAAACCACGTGCCATTGTAGTAACCGATACACTGTATGAATATCCCAACAAACCACGTTCCATTGTAATAACCGATACACTGTATGATTCTCCCAACAATCCACGTGCCATTGTAGTAACCGATACACTGTATGAGTCTCCCAACACACCACGTTCCATTGTAGTAACCGATCCACTGTATGTATGAGTCTCCCAACACACCACGTTCCACTGTAATAACCGATACACTGTATGAATCTCCCAACAAACCACGTTCCATTGTAGTAACCGATACACTGTATGAGTCTCCCAACAAACCACGTTCCATTGTAATAACCGATACACTGTATGTATGAGTCTCCCAACAAACCACGTTACATTGTAGTAACCGATACACGGTATGTATGAGTCTCCCAACAAACCACGTTCCATTGTAGTAACCGATACACTGTATGAATCTCCCAACAAACCACGTTCCATTGTAGTAACCGATACACTGTATGTGTCTCCCAACAAACCACGTTCCATTGTAGTAACCGATACACTGTATGAGTCTCCCAACACACCACGTTCCATTGTAGTAACCGATACACTATATGTTTGAGTCTCCCAATACACCACGTTCCATTGTAGTAACCGATACACTGTATGAATCTGTCAACACATCACGTTCCATTGTAGTAACCGATACACTGTATGAATCTTCCAACACACCACGTTCCATTGTAGTAACCGATACACTGTATGAGTCTCCCAACACACCACGTTCCATTGTAGTAACCGATACACTGTATGAATCTCCCAACACACCACGTTCCATTGTAGTAACCGATAAACTGTATGAGTCTCCCAACACACCACGTTCTATTGTAGTAACCGATACACTGTATGAGTCTCCCAACAAACCACGTTCCATTGTAGTAACCGATACACTGTATGTATGAGTCTCCCAACACACCACGTTCCATTGTAGTAACCGATACACTGTATGAGTCTCACAACACACCATGTTCCATTGTAGTAACCGATACACTCTATGAGTCTCCTAACAAACCACGTTCCATTGTAGTAACCGATACACTGTATGAGTGTCCCAACAAACCACGTTCCATTGTAGTAACCGATACACTGTATGAGTCTCCCAACAAACCACGTTCCATTGTAGTAACCTATACACTATATCAGTCTCACAACACACTACGTTCCATTGTAGTAACCGATACACTGTATGTGTCTCCCAACAAACCACGTTCCATTGTAGTAACCGATACACTGTATGAGTCTCCCAACACACCACGTTCCATTGTAGTAACCGATACACCCTATGAGTCTCCCAACACACCACGTTACATTGTAGTAACCGATACACTTGATGTATGAGTCTCCCAACAAACCATGTTCCATTGTAGTAACCGATACACTGTATGTATGAGTCTCCCAACAAACCACGTGCCATTGTAGTAACCGATACACTGTATGAATATCCCAACAAACCACGTTCCATTGTAATAACCGATACACTGTATGAGTCTCCCAACAATCCACGTGCCATTGTAGTAACCGATACACTGTATGAGTCTCCCAACACACCACGTTCCATTGTAGTAACCGATCCACTGTATGTATGAGTCTCCCAACACACCACGTTCCATTGTAATAACCGATACACTGCATGAATCTCCCAACAAACCACGTTCCATTGTAGTAACCGATACACTGTATGAGTCTCCCAACAAACCACGTTCCATTGTAATAACCGATACACTGTATGTATGAGTCTCCCAACAAACCACGTTACATTGTAGTAACCGATACACGGTATGTATGAGTCTCCCAACAAACCACGTTCCATTGTAGTAACCGATACACTGTATGAATCCCAACAAACCACGTTCCATTGTAGTAACCGATACACTGTATGTGTCTCCCAACAAACCACGTTCCATTGTAGTAACCGATACACTGTATGAGTCTCCCAACACACCACGTTCCATTGTAGTAACCGATACACTATATGTTTGAGTCTCCCAACACACCACGTTCCATTGTAGTAACCGATACACTGTATGAATCTGTCAACACATCACGTTCCATTGTAGTAACCGATACACTGTATGAATCTTCCAACACACCACGTTCCATTGTAGTAACCGATACACTGTATGTATGAGTCTCCCCAACACACCACGTACCATTGTGGTAAGCGATAAACTGTATGAGTCTCCCAACAAACCACGTTCCATTGTAGTAACCGATACACTGTATGTATGAGTCTCCCAACACACCACGTTCCATTGAAGTAACCGATACACTGTATGTATGAGTCTCCCAACAAACCACGTTCCATTGTAGTAACCGATACACTGTATGTATGAGTCTCCCAACACACCGCGTTCCATTGTATTAACCGATACACTCTATGAGTCTCCCAACACACCACGTTCTATTGTAGTAACCGATACACTGTATGAGTCTCCCAACAAACCACGTTCCATTGTAGTAACCGATACACAGTATGAGTCTCCCAACAAACCACGTTCCATTGTAGTAACCGATACACTGTATGAGTCTCCCAACACACCACGTTACATTGTAGTAACCGATACATTCTATGAGTCTCCCAACACACCACGTTCCATTGTAGTAACCGATACACTGTATGAGTCTCCCAACACACCACGTTCCATTGTAGTAACCGATACACTCTATGAGTCTCCCAACACACCACGTTCCATTGTAGTAACCGATACACTGTATGAGTCTCCCAACACACCACGTTCCATTGTAGTAACCGATACACTGTATGAGTCTCCCAACAAACGATGTTCCATTGTAGTAACCTATACACTGTATGTATGAGTCTCACAACACACCACGTTCCATTGTAGTAACCGATACACTGTATGTATGAGTCTCCCAACACACCACGTTCCATTGTGGTAACCGATACACTGTATGAGTCTCCCAACAAACCACGTTCCATTGTAGTAACCGATACACTGTATGTATGAGTCTCCCAACACACCACGTTCCATTGTAGTAACCGATAGACTGTATGTATGAGTCTCCCAACAAACCACGTTCCATTGTAGTAACCGATACACTGTATGTATGAGTCTCCCAACACACCGCGTTCCATTGTATTAACCGATACACTCTATGAGTCTCCCAACACACCACGTTCCATTGTAGTAACCGATACACTGTATGAGTCTCCCAACAAAGCACGTTCCATTGTAGTAACCGATACACTGTATGAGTCTCCCAACAAACCACGTTCCATTGTAGTAACCGATACACTGTATGAGTTTCCCAACACACCACGTTCCATTGTAGTAACCGATACACTGTATGTATGAGTCTCACAACACACCACGTTCCATTGTAGTAACCGATACACTGTATGTATGTGTCTCCCAACAAACCACGTTCCATTGTAGTAACCGATACACTGTATGTATGAGTCTCCCAACACACCACGTTCCATTTTAGTAACCGATACACTGTATGTATGAGTCTCCCAACAAACCACGTTCCACTGTAGTAACCGATACACTGTATGTATGAGTCTCCCAACACACCATGTTCCATTGTAGTAACCGATACACTTTATGAGTCTCCCAACACACCACGTTACATTGTAGTAACCGATACACTGTATGAGTCTCCCAACACACCACGTTCCATTGGTATGTGCGGTTCTCGTGTAGTTCAGGTAAAGTCCGATTATCACTCTCGAGACAGGTCTAATCAATCACTTTATCGCTATAATAGCAACCCAAATCAAAGATATGATAGACGCGACGATAATTTGTACACTACTAGGGGTGGTCATTACAACCAAAGTGAGGGACAGTGCAAAAACAACAATAGCTAGAACCGACGAAGATAATTGAAACTAGGGTTTTTGGAATGTTCGTGGCTGGAATTATAATGCCGATTTTGATCATTCTATGCTTGTGTTTGTTATCTGCCACCCGAGAATTCTTCAAGATACTTTAATGTTAATAGTTTCTATGATAATCTTATGGCAGACATATATAAATACCAGAATAGAGGTTTGATTTGTATTTCTGGTGACTTCAATAGCACATGTGGTGAACTTGAAGATTACATCAGTGGAGCAGATAGTGTAGGCCTACCCAGCCGAAGTGTAATTGATATTAAAACAAATTTATATTGGGAACTATTTACCGAGCTTTTAATAAACACAAACATGTGCATGTTAAATGGACGAAATCGCACTAATAACGAATTCACATCTATTTCTGTTAAAGGTATGTCAGGTGTTGAGTAAGTACTGCTTTGTAAGTCATGACGATTTTTTCGAAACTGTTTCACTTTATTGTGAATAGGACTACTGACCTAATTTGTAAATCCCGTTAGCTAATAATACCAACACATACAAACTGGTATACCTGATTATTCTATGCTCACCTGGAATATTGATATTAGTACAGCTACGACTGTTTATCATAATAAGGATGGCGATTGTTGCAATTCGTATGATAAATTTGATGTTAGAAATGTTACACAGTCATTCTTAAGTGACGAAGGGGTTATTCTGGAAACGGCCCTAACAAACTACGAACCTACCAGCTTTTCAAACTAGATTTCGATGTTGAACAGTATTGTAAAATTATTATGCCAATTAGCATAATATGTATGAATCGCTACTAAAGCAAGAGGGCAATGTAACATTTTACATTTATATATATATACATTTTCAAATAGATTATGATCAATTTTTTTACCTCAGCATTTACATTTGGATTTATATATCCAAAATCATTATAATATCATTTAATGGACAAAACAAATCTATTATCAATTATCAAGTTCCTAGTTATATAGTGTGCTATTGTTTTGCTTACAATTTTGCAAAGAAAGTGCACAGTGGACTGTCGTTGTAGTTTTATTTTATATACTAACTCAAGCAAAATGTAACATTGTTTCCATTCCATGTATATTAAATGTTATACTAAGCTTCTCTAGCCATTTAGTTTGACTACTTGGCTTAACAGTACTGCGATGGAGGCTATAATACATTACTGTTGACCCTTTCTTATTTTTAATAATATGTTTCACATAGGGTGGTATAGTTTGTCTCATGGTATTACAATTTCGTTCGATCTCAATTTATACGTTTTTATTACTTGTTTTACTGAATTAGAACACCTCGAAAATGTAGATAATTTTTTTCATGTTGTACTTTTCATAAAATTCATTTATTGTTAAAAAGTTACTAGCAGCTTTTAATATGTCAGTTATATAATGGACACCTATGTCAGTTATATAATGGACACCTATGTCAGTTATATAATGGACACCTATGTCAGTTATATAATGGACACCTGTGTCAGTTATATAATGGACACCTATGTCAGTTATATAATGGACACCTATGTCAGTTATATAATGGACACCTGTGTCAGTTATATAATGGACACCTATGTCAGTTATATAATGGACACCTATGTCAGTTATATAATGGACACCTATGTCAGTTATATAATGGACACTGTTTTTGTACCGATTAGAATGTTTTCCACAATGGTATACTTTCTGCATTTCAAGATGTTTTAGTAGCTGTGCCTATCCAACTTCCATCGGTTGAGTAGTATTGGCCTGCTAGTTAATAAAACGGTATAAAATGTTTCGTCTCTGGTTGGGAAGTCAGCTACTTGTATGAGTCCTAGGTCAGGGTTGATGCAATGATAATGTTCCTTTATAGCATATTGGTGGCTTTGTCCAATTTATGTCTGACAGATTAAAATATCCAGCTATCGAAATGAGTTTTTAAATTGTTGGCATACTTTTGAAATCGTATTAAACCAGTCTGTGTGGTAGTTTCCTCATTGTTCGTAGGTCTGTAAGCAGAACAAACATCTTTGTTGATGCAGTCGATTTTACGCAAGACGATATGACATTGCGTGTCGATTTTTACATGGTCACTGGTTATGCTGTCCTTCATAAGCAGCAAGCTACCTCCATAGCTGTCATGTTAAACGTTTAATCCCATTACCAATGACACATGCCATATATTACAAAGCTGTAACACGTGTGTATTGATTTGTACATTGGATGGTTAGAGATGATAAAATGCTTATCTTAGCATATTCTCAAAACATCTAATTCATATAAATCTTAGTGAATATTTGCTTGGAGGTCTGTGCGTGTTTTCCGTTAATGCTAAATATATTAACTTTGACATATGTTGACCGTATATTTGCGACAAAATATAACGGACACATCTATATCCAACAGTATGACATTAATTATACTTCAGTTTTGAATATTCTTATTTCCATTAATTAACAAAATGTTTCGAGATACACGTCATTTCTGTTAACACGAACATTATATTATAAGCACACACTATTATTCGACAGTTTTGACAGCTTGGAACAAACATTCAAATATTATGAAATAACGTTTCCCATTCACATTAACAGCTTTGTCAATTAATTAATAAAGTTTTCCAATGTTGAATAATTCCACATCACGGTATATCTAGAGTAAGAGTGGATAAACCCTTAAACCTAGCCTGGTAACAGGCGTCGATATATTTTGCCTGGTCAGTCAAATAAATATATTTTAACACCGAGACTATTAATTTGGCCGTATTGAGTTTCTGAACATATCAACGTCATTTGGCTAGAAGATAAAAAGTGAAAAATCGACAGATTGGAACACAGGCTACCTTGAACCATTCAATAGGAAATCATATTCAACAATATTTTCGTTTACGCAACACACATTTGTAAGTATATAGAATGCTTGGCAATTCATTCATTATGCAAACACTATTTATCCATGTTTCACTAGTGTTGCATGTCAATTATACCATGATCAATGGTCTGATTATACTATCAATTAAAGCACTGTGATAGATAGATAGATAGATAGATAGATAGATAGATAGATAGATAGATAGATAGATAGATAGATAGATAGATAGATATGATAGATAGATAGATAGATAGATAGATAGATAGATAGATAGATAGATAGATAGATAGATAGATAGATAGATAGATAGATAGATAGATAGATAGATAGATAGATAGATAGATAGATAGATAGATAGATAGATAGATAGATAGATAGATAGATAGATAGATAGATAGATAGATAGATAGATAGATAGATAGATAGATAGATAGATAGATAGATAGATAGATAGATAGATAGATAGATAGATAGATAGATAGATAGATAGATAGATAGATAGATAGATAGATAGATAGATAGATAGATAGATAGATAGATAGATAGATAGATAGATAGATAGATAGATAGATAGATAGATAGATAGATAGATAGATAGATAGATATATAGATAGATAGATAGATGATAGATAGATAGATGATAGATGATAGATGATGATGATGATGATGATAGATAGATAGATAGATAGATAGATAGATAGATAGATAGATAGATAGATAGATAGATAGATAGATAGATAGATAGATAGATAGATAGATAGATAGATAGATAGATAGATAGATAGATAGATAGATAGATAGATAGATAGATAGATAGATAGATAGATAGATAGATAGATAGATAGATAGATACATGTTTATTTACGTCTCATGTTTGTACAAGCATACACAACATATTTAAACAGTAATATTAAAACAATGTACAAAACCACTCATGTTTCAGTTATAAGAGACAAACTAAGATATAATATAACATCATCTTAAAACTTACTTTAAATTCAATTTAAAAATACAGATTTATTATTGCCTAACAAGTCACCTACGGATTTGATAAACTAAGTCATATTGGATATTAAAAAAATATGTTTTTCTGGAAATGTTTGAGGGTAAGCTTTAATTCGGTACCTGAATTATTCCAAGAAGTAAAGAAGGTATGAGGATGCGTATTACGTTTATTTATTGTTGTTATCGGTTGCCCATAAAAGCGACGCCCCCTAAAGAGATTAGTCATTTTAAATTTTTTGGAGAATATATTTAGTTTAATCATATTTTAATTCAATGGTTAATATTATGCAAATAACGATACAATACATAGTATGAAAATGCTAATGGTTTGGGCCACACGTTTTATATACAGGAGGATAGATACAGACATAGACCCATTCGAGAGACCCATTCAGAGTCTCATATCGTTCTTTTTTGTGCACGGTGTAAAGCACCGACACGAAACATCGGTTGAATGTCCCATCTGAAAGACTGTTTAGTAGGGTCAGACGGGGGGTCGAACCTGCGATCACTGGACTATAGATCCGGGGTATGATGATGCGCCGTGTTTTCCACTTTTATCCGGCGTCGTGTTTTAATCATGTGACGGGATCTCAGCTATATTATATAGAAATACAATGCATTCAAAATAAACGTATGACAGTCTGGAATTTCCAAAATGGAGGCGAAATGTACTTTTTCACGGAAGTGAAATTGATTTTTGTCCTTCAAACCGTGCTTTATGTAAACAAACTAATTTTAAATGTGCTACAACCATTGCTATTCTACATAACTACACACTCTCAAAATTGAGCGTATGTGAGGTCTGTAATAAAGTCAGTGATTCGAGTTTACCAGTTTCAGTTGGAAGCGAGTCTAAACGACCCAATGTCCAAAACGGCCCACATTTGTACATTATTATGTTACCGATTCGTCCCAACTATATTTATTTAAGTTTGTTCTATTTTTTCATGTATATTGTTTGATTGGTTTGTGGATCCTACAGATATATCTCGAGATCGGCTTACCGGGTTTGAGTCTTCTGAATCTGAATGGATACGACGTAGAATCCTTTCGGCATGTACACGTCTTATAAGTAGTCGCTACAGGACCAGGGAACTTACCTATCGGGTACCCTATAGCAGCTACTCTTAACCAGGATAATATAGGTCTGATTTGCAGTATTGTTTGAGCGTCTGCGGCGTTCTTGCTTGGTCGCACAGTTTCCCAGAATGCCTCACTTCCGGTCCAGACGGTGTCTCAATCTTCCACGTCAGACTGTGGTTCTTAATGACCCCAATTGCCATTTACTACACTCCTCCCCACTTTATCGAGAAGAGTTGTACATCAGGGAGGACTTCCTCCACATCATTCTGGCAATGGGTCTGTTCTCCAGGCACAATCGGTCTGATCGGCTTGTGACATCTCTCGACGGGAATGACATTCGCTGGACCTACTTGGTGACTAACCCCACGGGAATGACATTCGCTGGACCTACTTGGTGACTGACCCTCAAGTAGGTATCTTCCAAGTTGTCTACTTTTCTTGGGCAGGCTTAGCCGATGTAAGCGGTTAACCAGTACTAAGTCCATCAATGAACACCTCTATGGCTTAGTGCCTTACACCTAAGCTTACACCTACATTTCCTGGGCAAGCTTAGCCGACGTAAGCGGTTAACCAGTACTAGATCCATTACTGAATCCATCTCTGGCTTAGTGCCTTACATCTAAGCCATAATTCCATGCATTTCTACTTTTCCTGGGCAAGCTTAGCCGACTTAAGCGGTTCACCAGTACTAAGTCCATCACCGGACCTGAATCCAGATCTGGCTTAGTGCCTTACACCTAAGCCATAATTCCATGCAATCCGGTCCTTATGGTCGGCTTACTTGGGAGGTTGATGGTGCAAGTAAAGACGACGTGCGTTGTCCCCCACTGTCTTCATCACATCATCCCCATTGCCTCCCCTGATCCTGGCCACCTGGGTCGCTTCGCAAGTCTGTGTCTCTTTCTGGTTCAAACTTACACCTGCAAAGTTCAGCCTTTTAGCTTGAACTGGCTTGCCACCGTCGTATAACTGATTTTCTGCAGTTCCCTTCGAATCCCCGTAGACCGACCAGTTCCCTCCTCGGCTACTCTTAGTACTGATCCCAACGCCGAGATGCGCATTGTCGACCGTGGATCCCTGTACTCTTTGCGGAGCCAACGGGTCTGCAATGTCTACGATGTCCATGGACGATTCTAAATCTCCGTAGACCGACCAGTTCCCTCCTCGCCTACCCTTAGTACTGATCTGGGCAATGTCGACAGCGGATCCCTGTACTCTTTGCGAGGCCCAAGGGACTGCAATGTCTACGCTATCCATGGACGATCGTTTATCTCCATAGACTAAGTTCCCTCCTCGATTGCCCTTAGTACTGATCCCGACGCCGACATGTGCAATGACGACCGCGGATCCCTGTATTCTGCGAGGCCAACGGGACTGCAATATCTACGATCTCAATAAACGATCCCCATTTCTCAGTATTCACATCAGCCACAAGGCAGAGCCTCAGGCAGCCTCTGAGCACACGCTTCCTCTCTTTTAGGTATTCTAGACAAGGAATCTGCATTTCCATGCTTATTCAGGGCATTCATTTGACCCGAGCTCCCGGGTTTTGACGCACGAAAATTGATAAAGACGCATGTTTGACTCTTGGTGAAAATGCCCTGTGAGTCAACTTGACCCGGGGCGTTGATCGGTCATGCGTCATCAAATATTTTCTCAGCGGAGTAATTATCAAAATATGTCTGTCTACGAGGTCGAAGACCGTAATCGTTCATATATAAAACGCAGTTATTGTCATCAAAAGTCTGCTGCATTTCGTTATGAACACGATCGTGATTTACGAGGGACTCACAATCGGACAAATGGCGTCTAGGCAAACTTTACGTAAAATCTTTATCTCAACCAGCCGATCAGAATATAGTATCAACCACGCATAAAGCGCCTTCATCACTTGCGCCGCCCAGGGTTAGGTTCAAAACGCGTGGTTGATGTCATTATTCAGTTGGGTGGTTGAGAAAAAAGGCTTACCCAAACTTTAGTATCAAAGGGAAATAAATCTTTAATAACGTTTCTCTAATACCTGTACGGCTCGGTATTTTTCCGGTAAAAATTAGTTTTTATCAAAAGACAATTATTATTGATTGTCACAATAAACACCTTTAGCAAGTTTTGCAAACAACCAATTACCGTTTGTGTTGTTTGCCATCATATGTGCTGCTAATCATGAGAACTGAGAAGTTTAAGTAGGTGTTGACATTATGTGTATTGTCAATGTACAATCGGCATAGATAAAACGGTGTTTTTGTAACACGTGTATTGTCAATAATAAGTTGTCTGCTATTTGAGAAGCTTATAGTGGGCCACTGATATAGAAATTATACGCCGGAATTGTTTGATGATGTCGGTGAGTAAAAGTACTTTTGCTATTGTTTGTTACATATTTCTATGGGGTATTCATTGTGTGCACCACCCATTAATCATTTCATTGTTTCTACATTATCCCTTCATTTTCTGGAGAATATTCCTAAATCATTCTTAGTTATAATTTCAATCAGATCGGAGATAAAAAATTAAAGAGTATCAGTTTTAGAAATTAAATCTTAAATATGGTTCAGAAAAGCCTTAGTCACTTCGGAATTGGCACACCCAGCAAACGTAAGCTGAGTGATAGTGTTAGTGAACCTGGGACACCTAAACGCCATAAAGTAGACTGTGATACTCCTAAGTCTAAAGTGAAAAGAAAATTCAGGTCTGAGTGGCTTAATGAATTTGAGTGGCTGGAAATGAAACAAACTGATGATCAGATTCTGTTGTATTGTACTTGGTGTAGAGATGCTAAAAAGAAAAATATCTTCGCTAACAGTGGTAGCACGAACCTACAACAATTACATGTACGTAAAGTACCAACATGCATATATTTGACTCTTGAAAATTCCTGTTTGACTTGAGATTTTGACCTCAAGGGTCATTGACTCTTGAGTTTCAAAGTCTAGTGAACGCCCTGCTTATTGCCTGGCTGGTGCCGTAGCACCATATTATATTGAGATAGCTCCTCGAGCCATCTCGCCAACTGTCCTTGTGGTTCCCTGAACTGCATCAACCAGGTTAGACTCGAGTGGTCAGTCCTAACCATAAAAGGTCTCCCTAACAGATAGTGTCGATATTGGCGGGTGAACCGCACGACTGCTAAAAGTTCTTTTCTAGTAACACAGTACTTTCGCTGCTCGCGAGTTAACACGTATGGTTTGAGCTCAGGTTCCACCAGTCTGACTGATGGGTCCTCCCCCAGATCACTCTGTCTGTGCATGTCCTACTCAGATTCACATGTTACCTGTGCATCTGCATACACAGTACTGTCCGTCTCTAGGAACTCTCCCACTGGATAGGCTCTGCCGATCTGCATACCTTTTTTTAACAAGCGGTGTTTATCACTTGGGTTGACAACACACACTATCGGAACCGCCCCTGCACCACAAATTACTCTCGGTACAAGGACGTTCAGACTATCTACGGGTTCCACGTAGTACTCGGGCATCTCGCAATTAAGAATACATTTCACCCTCATCACAGATTTAGGTGGGATGGTCTGGCATTTGGCCACTGTAACCCGAGCAACCACAGGCGTTTCTGCACTGTTACCTCCATACAGGTTTATCTCCTGCCCATCAAACACCAATATGCCTCTACCCATGTCTAACACGGCAGACCCTCGACATAATATGTCAAAACCAAGGAGCATATCTTGTTCAATTGGAGCCACATAAATTTGCTCGATGTACCACTGTGCGCCAATCTTTAACCGTACAGGTTCTACCACCAAGCCATTCATACTCATCTGTCTACCAGCAGTCATGAGCTTTACCTCACGTAACTTTGGAGGTGGTTTCTGTAGTGAGTTATATAGCCTATCTGAAATGATCGACATCTGGGCTGCGGAGTCTTCTATAGCTGTTGCTTCCATATCAGCTACTTGGACTTTCATGCTGAACTCTACCCGTTCCTGTTTAATGGCGACGTGACGCATACCTGTCACCAGATTTCTCCACAGCCAAAACATTCAGCTTCCGCCCTACTACTAGCTGGCTTGGTAGTTCCACTACCCCTCTGCTGCTTTACCTCTGCAACAATTCTGTCCAGCCCTATCCGTAGCTGTTCCTCCAACTGTGTTTACAACGTTTTCATTATTGCTCCAATAGAGGTCAGGGGTGCCTTCACCCCCTTCCCCCCTTTATTGGGCAACGTTGCCCGGTCTTGTACCGTATAAACAGCGGGATGGTCATCCTCATGGTCCATCTTACGCTGTGCACGTTTGGCCTTACCAAACATTGCTTGGTGTACGTGCTGGTAGCGACGTACATCATTCATGGCTTCCTCCATGGTGCTAGGGTTTTGTATACACACATGATGTCCTGCTTCACGATCCACAAGCCCCTGGCAGAAGCGAGTTATTGCTTGCTTCGTGGAATAGTATTCGGGCAGATCGCGAAACGCCTTGGTGGCTAATGTAAGGACTCTGTCTGCCAAATCCTCTAAGGCCTCTGTATGTGACTGGGCTGCCTGTTGAAACCGGACCTGTGCTGTGGCCGGAAGCTCTCTCGCACCAAACCAACTCTAGCTTTTGCATGAGTCTGCGATAGGACAGATCTTCTCTACGCTCAGTTAATATTGCGTAGAAATCTGCAGCTTTTCCTGTAAGGCTCCATCACACATAATTCAAGCACTCGTCCGTTGTCCAATCACATGCATGTGCAAAACGGACAAACTTCTGCTTGAACGCAGTCCAATTACCCTTGCCATCATATGTTAGATTTTTGGGCAACATGTTATTGACATCTCTAGCCCGTGTTCGCCGATTAAGCAGGTCCTGACCTGCTACCTTGCGACCTTTGTCAGTACGACTTGGTCGTATACTGAATTCGTCATCAGTACTACTGTCGCTATCTTCGGGTGCATAATACCTCTTTGCGACTGGGTCCCGTACACAGGACCTTACCCGTTTTCCACTGAACAAATCAGTCGCATGACGTGTATTGTGTTCCCCACTTATCGGGTCATACACATTAGGGGCATATTCCGGCTTTCGTGATGCTCCCGGCGAAAACGGATTCCCACCTGGGGGTGTGCCATATGCATCATATTGATGGAGCCTACTTTCCCGTTTATAACTTTTATTAAGGGGGTAGCGCTCCTTCTCAGCAGTAGGTGGGTTAGGCAGGGTAGAGTCTTTCACTGGTAGGCTCTCTAGTGATGCATTTCCTGCCCCCCTCTGTTGGACCAGACCAGTCGCCGTGTTCAATGTCTTAAGAACATTGGTCCAATCAGACTGTCTAGCCTCCTTGGTGTACTTTAATGTATCACCGAGCGGTTGAGCGTACTGATCATCATGATCAGACTCTGAATAATGAGATTCTCCGGATGGTAGCCGAACATTGGGTCTAAAATCTATCATCCGAAGAGCCTCACTACTCAGCTTACTCCTTGTAATGGAGGATAGCACCTCCGGAGTGATGTTGCCACTATTCTCCCTAATGAGAACGATCGTATGGGCAAGCCTCGCTTTAATCCCAGGGATCGTGACCAGTTGCTCAATTGTTGCATACTTAATGGGGATTTGGTTCCCTTATGTTATGCTAACAAGTATATAGACAGACAACACAAATGCACACTTACTTGTGAGTTTTTCCAAATTCCTGAAAAACAAAAGCAAACGGAGAAACTACACAGGACACAGAAGTCACACAGCAGGTGCTCGCAGTGTTTTTTTCTTCACGGCGTGCAGTTCTTTATCCAACAACTTCTGACACCATTAAAGTAGTCGCTACAGCACCAGGGAACTTACCTATCGGGTAACCTATAGCAGCTACTCTTAACCAGGATAATATAGGTCTGATTTGCAGTATTGTTTGAGCGTCTGCGGCATTCTTGCTTGGTCGCACCGTTTCCCAGAATGCCTCACTTCTGGTCCAGACGGTGTTTCAATCTTCCGCGTCAGACTGTGGCTCTTAATGAACCCAATTGCCATTTACTACAGTCTGGACAGAGTTGGCTGTACATTTTTCACACACGGTGACATTTGGCGACTATCTATCTTCCTCTAATGTCAAACCCCTCGCGGGGATGTAGACATGTTTACCTCACATGATGCGACTACGTGGGACCGCAACTGAATACAATGTATATACTTCGAGATCACCTTGTTTTCTATTCCTACAACTTCATGTAATTATCACAGTACATTGTATATCTAATTATCTTCAAATCAAAGAGAGTTGGAGAGAGTTATGGGTATTGGAATATGGCGGATATATGAACATTCTCTCCAGGAAAATTGGACTAAATTAGTTACAAAACGGTCTAAAGTGATTTTTTTAAAAGTGATTTGTTGGATTTTGGACTAAATATGCCATATCAAGGTAAATTTGCTGTTTTGAGTAACGGTTCAGCTCAAAATTCTAAAAAATGTCCTAGGCGTAACTCCAGTGCCACGTCACCACTTGAATCACACAACCCATTTGGCTATGAACCTTCGTTTCTGACAGCAGACACCATCAAAAGAGAACTTTGTTAATCTGGAAATGAGCGAGAAAATGAATAGATATGATTGTACAATTTGGGCCGATGAACTATAAACTTGGTTGTATCACCAGTGCTCTAAAAATAGGACAGCCCAATGCCCCTCAAAATCGAAGTCGGGCCTGTCTGTCTTTAAATCTGACAAGCCCGCGGGCCTATGTCTAAAAAAATCTCGTGCGCCTGTAGAAAAATTTGATGTCACGTTTTAATGTCGCGTGATTTCCGGTCTCGGAGACAACACTTGTAAACATTCTCGGGCCTGGTGACTAAATCAATCAATTATACCTATTTTGTCCTCTGTTTACAGCACATTAGCTACACCTAAATTATAGCCCCCAATAAACAATGACTTCACTAATGTCTCAATCATGCTGAGAAACCCCGATACATTAGCATGCGAGTCGCTGATTGGCTGTATCGGGGATATACCGTCATTAATATGCATAAATAAATTGCGCATTCTTTGTCTGCACAATGCATGAAAGACGGATTAATTAGCAGATTAGCGGCGAGATATGATTAGCATAATTGAGTAGATGGAACTTCTACAGGTGTGAAGTAGACAAACATGTTAAAATTGCTCACGGGTGGTCCAAAATGAAAGTGAAAGTACTTAGAAAATGTAAACACAATATTATTGAACAACGTGACAGTAAAAACACTTCAAAATGGAAAATAGTTTTTCAGCCGTCGTGGCTACGGTTTGATGAAATAACACACAAGATGTTTAGGGATAGAGGTAGTCCTATAAATAAGATCTCTACATAAACTTTTTTTCTGTTATTTGAAAAATGCCTGGATAGTAAAATGTCACATTTTTCGAGTCTAAATATTTGGACTAAGATAGTAATCCCACAAAACAGGTGGCAGTAAACTAGAGCTGAAAAGAATACTCTTTAATTGAAGATCAAATTTAACCCCAAGTAGTCAAGATTACTGCCAATTGTCCCAAGATTCCTGCTAATTGTATATTTCGTTACTGCCTCTATCGTTAACGGTTTTTTGCATCTACTGTGAGCGATTTCCTATTCTGGCAGACAATAATGTGTTTACTCCAGGTATGGATCAGTTCCGGTTAGATCCAATAAGGGCACACCAGGCAAGCAGCTCACACAAAGCTTGTGTCACTCAGTACTTTCATCAGGAAGATGATATACGTTCACAGACCCGGACTGTATACTAGAAAGTCACCCATATTGATATAGCATGCGTATAATGAATGGTCCTGTTCACTTTTAATCAGGGCCTGTCCACTTTAAATCAGGGCTTGTCCATTTTAAATTGGGGCCTGTCCATTTTCAGAGGGGACAGGCCCTGGGCCTGTGTGTTAAAAATATTTTCCGTGAGCACGAAAATCATGTATCTTCAAGATGTAACCGAGTCAAGTTACTTGAATACAAAAGCATTGACATGGAGGCGAAACAATCTTTTGTTCAACGGCCCCCCTTAGTTGGCTAAAGGGGATGACTGTATAACCACGGTGTCGAAACTTCTCAAGGACCACCTGCAACTAGGTTCTATAATCATTGTCGTATTGGAAAACAACAGGTCTCTCGTGCCCGCCAGAACGAGGAACCCCGACATCGACCTATTTTGGTAATCTTCAATAACATCACTGACACCGACTTAATTATGGAAAATGCCACAATGCTAAAGGGTTTTGGTATATCACGTGACTACCCTCGAGAAATACATACGGCGAGACAAGAACTTTGGACAGTGTATAAGGCAGCTAAACAGAAGTATGGTGTCTACCAAATAAACGTGGGAATGGATACTGGAGAATAAACAACTCTTGTTTAGCCGAAACGGAATATAAAACTCTTTATAATCAATACAATAACATCAATCGAAAATGAGCTCAAATTCATAATACAGCACACATCGCTTATGGGAAATAATTAAGTACGAAAGCAAAGAAAAAACAATTACATATTCAAAAATAAGAGCCAAAGAACGTCGCAATCATCTGTTATTTCTGGAAACAGAACTTTCAAAATTAAATGCTGATTGCTGAATATGAACACTCTAATCAAGGTAACAATTTCTCAAAACGCATAAAATATGTAGAATCTGAAATAGAAACTATATACGAAATAAAAGCTAATTGTGCAAAAATAAAATCTCGTGCACAACTTATTGACGACGGTGAAAAATGATCTAAATATTTCCATTCACTAGAAAAATCACGGCAAACGAAAACGGTTCTGAATTCTTTGTTAGTTGATGGCAAAACTGTACATTTTGAAGATGTTCTCAACGAAGAAGTAAAATTCTACAGCAAGTTATATACGAAAGGTTCTCAAAATCCAAACATATTTTAACGGAAGAAAAAGCAAATAGTTGTGAAGAATTACTAACTGAAACTGAATGCGAAACAGCTCTTTTAGGTATGAACACAAATAAAAGTCCTGGAAATGACGGTCTAACTGTTGAGTTTTATAACGAATTTTGGAACAATCTAAAACATCTACTTATAAACAGCTGTAATGAAACACACACCAACAATGAACTATCGACCACTCAAAAAGTAGGAATTATCTCATTATTATACAAAAAAGGCGATCCTCAAAACATAAATCTTAAATTGACACAACTTGCAGACGACATTATTCATCAAAGACAAAACCGATATAGTGAACGCATTTTCTTCTATCAGTCTATCTACAGTTGGCAAATACTCAGGGTTGTCACTAAACATTAATACAACTGAAGGAATGTGGATTGGCAAATCAAGATTATCAAAAGAACAAATAGGTAACATTAAATGGAGCGACAAGGTAAACGCGTTAGGTATCTTTTTCGGAACAAATATGACAGAATGCGAGAATTCGAACTGGGACTCTAAATTTGATAGTTGAAGAAACATCATTAATCAATGGAATAAACGAAATTTAACATTTTATGACAGAGTGGCAGTGATCAAATCTATACTACTCCCAACACTCACGTATTTAATACAATCACTACACTTCCCTACAGACATATTAAGCAGGCTAAACACCGTAGTGTTATTTGGAATGGTAAACGTGAAAAAAATCAAACGAACTATACTTATATTCTAACACGACTTGATAGTTTGTTCTAATGAACACAGCACAGATCTACCGTTGTAAAATATGCAATATACCACGGCAAGAACCGGTCTATTTTATGACTGTTGAATTTTTTCTCCCCCGTATAAAAACTTATACTATGCTGCAAAAAAATAAACTTTACATGGGGTACTGATGGTTAAAACGTCGCTCTGGAACAATATAGTGTACGTATGTAAATGTTAAATGCAACTTGGAAACAATATCTGTGAGTTTGTAACAGAGTCGATAACGGGTTTCTTCATAATGAAGGTCAAATTTGAGGTCAAAAGACATACGGGTCGATTTCAGTCTGAATGTCAATGTGCATTATGTTGTGTTAATAACGTGTGTGACCGCCGTTGGCCCTAATGCAGGTTGCTATTCTCCTCCTCATGGAATTTGTGAGACGCCGAATTACGTCATTGGGTATGTTCTGCCATTCAACAAGGAGGGTATGTCTCAGGTCATTGACATTGTTGATTTGATGATTAATGCGCACTCGACGCCCAAGCTCGTCCCACATGTGTTCTATGGGGTTTTGGTCAGGCGAAACCGCCGGCCACGGCAAGACGTTGACGCCGTTCTGAGCCAAAAACTGTGTCGTAACACGAGCTGTGTGTGGCCTCGCGTTGTCCTGCTGCAGAATCACTTCCGGACCTCGATTTTGCATAAATGGGAGGATAATGTTCCTCGGGATGTTCACATGCCCTACTGCATTAAGGTTGCCCGGAACGATGACCAAATCTGTTTTCTGATTGTCCATTATGTCCAAACCATGACGCTGCCATCGCCAAACGTGTCTCGTTTCTGCACGCAACATTGGGCAAATCTCTCATTCCGTCGCCTATTAACTCTGACCCTACCGTCAGCAAAGCTGACCCTGAAGCGTGACTCGTCAGTAAAAATCACGTTTCGCCATTGGGCTTGGGTCCAGTGCCTGTGACGTCGAGCCCAAGCTAAGCGGGCGGCGCTGTGACACGCAGTTAGAATTTGTCCTGTATATGGTCGATGCGCACAAATTGGTGGTCTATCTTGTCTAAGACGATTACGTATCATCTGAGCCGAGACCCTGAGCCGCAGTTACCGTTGCTGGGGTAAAGCGATTACGTAAATGAGATAACGTAATGAAGCGGTCGTCTCTATGTGATGTCGCTCGGGGCCTACCAGATCTCGGCCTATCCGTAACTGACCCAGTAGTTGCATACCAATTTGACAGGCTGTGAATTGTTTGCCTAGAGCACCCAAAATGAAGAGCAACGTCATTTACAGACGTGTCGGCTCTAAGCATACCGACAGCCTGCTTTCTGTGATTTTCAGATAGCCGTGGCATTCCCGTTTTCAGTCAAAATTGTAAACAGTGTTGTGTGTTCGTGTCAGTAATAAAGAGTACGTGTTTATTGTGTAAGAAAAAGCAATTGAAATTAACCCGGGATAGGTCAACACAAGGTAAGTGGCCAAAAGCGGAAGTGAAAAGCATTCTAGCCCGTGCACGGTACAATTGCACAAAATCTTGTGTCGGTGTACTCTCTATACTCAGGCCAATAAGTAAATATCGATAACGTTCACATAAAGTCACCGTTAACCCTCTAAAACAGGTCATAAAGTATGTAAAGTTTCTTTGTTTTGTTAAGTATATTTATGAATGAAAATCACGTGACGTAAGCAAAAATCGTAGTAAAATATCGTCGTCTGCAAAATTAATAGTAAAAAGTAAAATGGCTACAACGCTACCTTAAGTAGGTGCAATTTGCACTGCTAGGCGATTAATAGAAAACTGGAGGTTTATCGGGCATTTTTATGATGGTTTAGTAATATTAGCAGCGAATCGGTGGAGTTGGCATTGTTCCAGAGTTCCATTTCCCCACCCACTACAGTTGGCCACGTTATTAACGTCCAGAAAAGTCATGCAACTGCAATGTACATGTTATGCTATGACCTAATAAGGTTTACAGTCATATGTACAACCATTGAATAGAGAATATTGTCATATTATGACTTAATAATGAATATTGTTGCAAACCCTTCGTTCGCTTCTATTATCTATTTGTTTCTCAATATTATGGGCTCTAACCAGGGTGTATCGCTGGTTTTATCTAAGGAATTTCCTCTCTAATCTATATTTAAATATAACTCAATATCGTTTTTTTGTTTCTTTTCCAATGTTTATAATATATTTCGTCTCAGTGTCGTTTCTATTACACATAGTATAATATATAATTACATCTCTTAGTTAGGCGTCGATATAATAAAATCTATTATCTTATACTAATTCATTCACTCTATCAAATCTCTGCAATAGATATATTCGCCGAAACTGTAGTTTCTCCATGGCCGAACTACATTTGAATCACGTATTTAATACGACTTTTAATCATTAAAAGTAATACTTCCTAAAATACCCATTTTTCTAAGTATCATAGAAACAGTTTATATTTTAATTCTGAGTTACACGGCCACTAATACCTCCTGGCTGTAAATAACCGTGCACTCCTTTCTTAATGAAATTCCATTTCTTATATGGGAGATTGAACCGGTAACACAGACATAATGACTACTAAACATCTGTTATGTTATCTAATCTTAATTTGATGGTAACTACATCAAAGCAGTGTGGCTTTGATATTACATAACTGGCCACCTGCAAAAGCTGTCCCAATAAATTTACACCAGGCATAAACTAATTAGTCATTTCCCCCCCCCCCCCCGCGACATGAGAACTGACAATTTAGGTGCGATATTAATAGCAGACCAGTATGCATAAGATAATTATAAGTATAGTATTACATGGTAAACAAATGGTCATATATACCGATGCTCAAAAGAAAGTCTCCACTCAGAAAATAGGTATAACAATTCCATTATATTTATGTGATTACATAAATTAATTATCTGGTACAATTAATTAATTTAATAAAATTCGGTTACCAAAAACTGTTCATTTCGTCCCATTAAAAACGTCACCCTCCAAATCAAAATTCACAAAAAGCCAGTATGTCAGTATTTGGTATGTCCACCGAGAGCTGTCACACACGCATCACATCTCCTTCTCATATCGGTAACTATGTTGCTAATCCTAGCCTGTGGAATGTTCCTCCACTCTTGACTTAATGCAACACGCAGGTCCTGGACGTTTGCTGGTGGTAGTACCCGTTTGTACACCCTATCCTTAAGATCTGCCCATGCATGTTCTATGTGTACAAGATCGGGCGATAGCTCTGGCCAATCCATAACTGCAACATTGTTGGCTTGCAGAAGGTTATTTGTATGGCGAGCAACGTGAGGCCTCGCATTGTCATGTTGAAGGGTCCCTGCATTTCCACGAAAGTCGATACGCATGAATGGCACCACTTCCGGACGAAGCACGTTATCAACGTAAGTGCGACCATTGACGTTTCCCTGTTCCGGAACACTAGGTTTGTCCGACTAAACTGCGTTATTCCGCCCCAAATATGCACACTACCACCACCTCATCGGTTATGTTCGTTTACACATTGCCTTGTAAATCGCTCACCACGGGCGCGCCAGACTCTTGCGTACATCCACGCGATTTACGCTAACCTTGGACTCGTCGCTGAAAAGCACTTGTCCCCATTGCCTACGTGTGGATCTAGCGTGCGCCCTAGACCATCTTAGACGTAGATCTCTGTGTCTTGCTGTAAGATCTAAGCCCTTCTTAGGACGTCTGGCATGGAATCCTATTGCATAGAGGCGCCGCGCCGTTTGTTAACTTGGGGCTGAAACAAATGAGGGTATGCTTTGCTCAATGTGCACAATAGTATAATTTATATTAGATTAGAGTATATGGCATACGTCTATATAGATGTTTATCATTACATACATGTATAATGCATTGGTTTTCAATAATATGAATATCTTGTTGTTTAAATTATAAATAAAATGCTTTTTTTTGTTTTCATTTTTAAGCAAAATAAAAATGTACATGTATTAAGGATAATGTTGTGTACATACCCATGCAAACCAATGGTTTGTCTTGCCGTTGCGGTAGCAGTACGGAACCTATCAGCACGATGACTTGCCTGGATATTCGTGTCCTGCTGAGCGGTAGCCGGACGTCCCGAACGTGGCCTATCTAGTATCATGCCAGTAGCAACAAATCGCTGGTGCAGTTTGTTAACGGTTTTATGATGACATTGTAAAAGAAGAGCAATCCTTCGCCGACTTATACCAGCCTGCATCATTCCAACGGCGCGCTCCCGAATAGTATCCGGAAGTCGAGGCATATTGTGTTGTCGTTATTTATACAAAATGAAACAATTGGTGATCTTTTAGTTACATTTGCGTAAGAGGTCACGAATTTATTAAATTTATATTGTTTGGCAACTCACCTGTACAGTGCACGTGCAAAACGTCTCACCTGTGCAGAATAAGTCACGGATCAGTGGTTTTAAACAAATTTACTTTTAATTAAGTGACACGTGAGTAGTGTATTGGAAACAAATATTTGTTATCACTAAAATTGATTTTGGGGATTTACTTTCTGCGTAAAATAAGTAATATGGAATCTCAAAATTCTATTTTATATTATATTATATTGACCTTAGAACATCTTAAATATGTACTTTTTATTAATAGATGTTTTTCATTTTTGCACATCTTGTGGATGAGATATGGTAGATAATAAATAATAAAAGAATGAATAAATTGAACCACTCAGAAAATGTTCATGGTGTATTTCTCAGGTGAAGATTTTCTTTTGAGCATCGGTGTATACATAGATTAATGAATTTATATAGCATCTCACTATTATATATGACAATAAACATTTCGTGCACATATATTGTTTGTTTTTCTATATTTTGCACAATATAATCATACATACAATGATTGAATATTGCCATACTATGATTGAATATGAATACTGTCATACTAGATTAAGTAATGCATACTGTAATCTCATGTATATAGAGCATTTATAATTTTAAATTGCATATAGTATTTATCACAAGACAGTGTTATCAAGTGATTGTGAAAATTAAAAATAAAAGTATATTTTAAAAAAACAACAAAAAACAATTCTTTTCTCAATAACGAAGATGTCATTGTAATGAAAGTATACTATAGTAAAGAATCGAGTAAGAACATAATAAACCCTAGTAGGATTAAGTCTTGTATACTTGGCAGCAAATGTCGATTTTACAATGATACGCGGAATAAACATTTCAGATTTTTGTTTTTGTATCTTGGAACGGCTTCACTGTGACTGTAGTGGCTTGTGGAACTTCGGAAAACTGTAACGATACTAAAACCGCAATTGAACAAAACAAAATTTGGCAAATAAAGAACATTCAAATAATTATGCTCGCTGCGTTCAACTCCATTCTTGTGCTATAGTAAAAGCCAAAACAAGTGATTAAATGTGCTGTAAAAAGTTTGTATTGACAACAGAAATACCTGCAAACATATAAAACTTCCAGTATTCAAGCACAACTGGGAGGGCGGGAATATACTACACGTTGCTGCCAAAAAGATAAAGCCGACGCCCATAACAACCTTGTAACAACTCGTGTAGACTATACACACACGAAAAACACGGACTAAATCCCGCCAAAATTGACCGTTACCCACAGTGATCACTGAAGTGTACATTCAAGCCAAACAAACCGGTTAATATCGAAACGAGAATAATTACATTTATTTAGACTAGAATTTCTGCCATGTTTTATGATGAGGAAGGTGTCTGTAGTAAGACACTGATTCAGCAGATTCTAAGTCGCACCTTGTACAGACTGGTCATAATCCTATTTCATGACCTGCAACATTAAGTCCAGTAAACAAATACAGTCAGACCTGTGTTATTGGTCACTTCCATTAAGTAACCAACCTGTATTAAGCAGCCAATTTTCAGATTCCTAATATGTTGTTTTATTATACAATTGCCCTCGTTTAAGCAACCACTTTCTGTGATTCCATTAGCTTGCTGCTTTACTGTACATGTAAATAACAGTTGCTTGGTTACCGGTATATTAGTATAATAATATAATAATAATAGCTTATAATAATGTTTCTGACCATTATTTTCTTATTTCAGTTATTGAATTAAGCACATCTAGACATGTCTTCCTCCATTGCCAATAATGAGCAAGAACGGTCTGAGAATGGCAAAGTGAATGACCTTGATAATTTCCTTCTGGAAAGACAAAAGCCAAACTCTGCAATGGATAAAGTAGTCCACAATTCTCAGGAAAAAATTAGTATAAATAGAAAAAACTCTGCTGATGCCGATTCTATGAGCAGGATTCAGAAAGAGACGAAGTTAAATGACTATCTAAAGCAAAAACGTAGACGTAAAAAGAAGAGATTAACTATATCTGTTGTGAATGCACAAACAGCTAACATTCTGGAGGAGTTTTTACAGGCACAACTGTTGCAACACGCAATTCAGACAAGCTCACCGGAATATCAGAGGGTCGTGGAAGTCGATGTTACTGAGACAACAACTCCCAGTGGAGACACCTCAAGCAATTTTGCGTCTAGCAGTAATATTTTAAGGGAAGACTCGATTCCATTTGCCGATGAGAGTGATCATGAAATGAGAAAAACAGAGAGCCTACCACATGATGTGTTTACTGAATTGCCTAGTGAAGTTGGTGGTAAAGGATTACCTGTTTATCATGAGAAATCAAAGTCTGCACCGTACTCACAAGACGATGAAGATGGATGGATGCATGAATCAAGAAAGAAGTTACCAGGTTCCATTAATCCTCCTCCCCCACCACCTCCTGGTACCCCGCATACTCCATCCGATCAGGGCTCTAATGGGAGTCATTCTCAACTCCGTCCATTGCCCCCAGTGCCATACACTGGCAAACCAACAGGTTATACTGGGAGTCAAAGAGAGTCACTAGATCGCTTAAACCATTTAGAAAGACGACATTCACCCGCTAAAAAGCGAAGTCCCCCGAGAGCACCGGATACATTAACTCTGCCAGCTTCTAATTCATCTCATAGTCATTCATCTCTAGCAGACATTGATCATGATCCTACAAGTGCCAACCAGAAAGATTTCTCTCAATCTCCCAAAATACAGTCCTGTATGAAGCCAATGAAGTTAAGGCATTCTGGTTCAATCACGTCTAGTGATACAGATGACGCAGACTCTCATAATACTCGGGGAAGAAAGAAGAAATCTATGTTTAAAAAAGCACAAGAAAGGTTACAAATCTTGCTAAGAGTGAAGAAAATGCGACCAGCTGATCATGAGCATATGGAATATGAAGGAAGGGAAAGCCTTGATAAAAAGAGACCAAGCTATAAGAAAAAATCGAAAAAACGTAATAAAGATATGTCTTATTTATTGGATTTGGCAGACACTTATGAACCAGAATACGATGGGAAAGTGCTTGAAGATCGGTATATTCATACAAACAAGCATATCCTTCAAACACATACCGGAGGGGATGATCTCAACGTTGTACGCAGTGAAGATGGTACAGAGCATGTGTTCATTGTTAATGATAGGGAGGAAACACATATAGATAAACGATGGAAGATGAAAGAGAGCTCCAATCATGGTGATGGATTGTTTGGAAAGTTGCGGCGACTGACATCTCGTGAAAAAAAGAACAAAATCAAGGGTGAGTATTTCTTAGTATATTTGGAAAGTTGGCATTAAAGTCATCCGTTATATCAATGTCGGTTATGTCAAATTATTCGGTTATCTTGAAGTCGGGTCAATGTCCCGTTTCAGATGCAATCATTTTACATATAACTTGCTCCTTTTATGTAAAATATTTGGTTATATCAAATTTATGTTTCGGTCCAGGATTTCTTCCGTAAATAAATATGCAAAATTGACTGGCTTGAATGATAAAAGAAAAAAATTAATAGCGTTTCAAACAAGTAAAGGGGTTGTTAGTGGGTACATTGAAAGATACATGAATGCCCATCCCTATGATTCATTCATCAGAGTTACAGACAGAGCTACCAAAAAGATTTTCAGATGTAAACGATTATCAGCATGCCTTTTCAATACTTAGATAAATAAAACAAAGACTAGGAGAAAATATAAATTTGTACGCTGAGCGAATTTTGAGTATAGCAAAGATAGCCTATGGTGATCATGCAGGCCCGATTGTAGAAAACATATTGAATGATACATTTATAGATGGTCTTACAAATGAACGATTAAAATTTACCATATTAAGAATGAAACCTGACACATTACAGGGGGCAATTAGTATAGCCACAGATGAACAGAATCTGAGACAACGGATTCATCCAACTAGTGGTAGCTTCCACTCACTGACAGAAAAGCATGTAACTAATGATCATAATTCAATGGAAGTTGATAATATGAGGTCAACCAGGTGCTATAAATGTAAAAAGATGGGGAACGTTGCGAATAAATGCAGAACTATAAACAGTGTAGATGACACGAGACGATGTGTTCTCAAATGTTGGGGTTGTGGTCAAGGGGGACACATATTAAGATTGTGTAGACAAATAGATGGTGGCAGACGACCTTTAGGACATAGACATAGTAGGGACAGACATGAGAATAGGCCAGGAGATGCCCATTTAAACTAAGAGATCATTTATATAATGAAGTCGATATAAAGGATAGTCAAAACATCTAACAAAACTGTCAAAAATTCAATATTAATTTAACTGGCAATTCAAACTCGTATTATCAAAGTTGAAAATATTGTAAATATTGGGCTCTTGCTTGGTCCGAGTTTAGGACTTAAAGGTAAACCCGAAGTTGCAAAACAGGCGGGTTAATCTTCATCATCGAATGGAGAAACTTTAAAAACGGAAGGGTGCATCAATATTGACTTTAGTATTGGTGGTGTAGCAATGCAACACTTATTCTATGTTGTGCTTGACTTTAATAGAAACTTGATTATAGGAAATGACTGGTTAGTTCAAAATGGTGTTATGTTATATTTGACCTTGTTTGTTTAAGAATAGATAAATGCTATGTAGCTTAGAACAAGATATTCATATCCACTCTCTTATTAGCTTATTAGAAATAAGAGTACTGTAGTTCTTAAACCACAGACTGCTAAAATATGTTACGGAAATATGAAACACAATCCAGATTTACCATCAGGTAAAATTTACCAAATATTTAGTAGCGAAAGAGGGTTTATTAGCAAAGACGTTAGAGCCAGGCATTGCAGTTACCAATATAATTGGAACATTACAAAAGAATGGAACAATTCCTGTTTTAATTGTAAACAATACAAACAAGACAATTAAAATTTGTAGACATCTGTATTTAGATGTTTTGATAAGAATATTGATCTTGATGATTTACATGCTCCAAACGAATATAGAAAAGAAATTGAAAACTTGGTGTTACAAAATAGGGACCTCTTTGCTCTATGGTAAAAAAAGATGGTTCTAAACGTTGTTATGTGTTGACTTTAGAAAACTTAACACCATTTCCAAGAACAACTCATACACTTTACCACTGATAGACGATATACTGGCCTTGCTAGGCAACTCCAAGTAGTTCACATCCCTAGATCTTAAAAGCGGTTATTGGCAGGTGTTGATGAACAAAGAAGATAGATAGAAGACAGCATTTGCTTGCCATAAAGGACTTTTTAAGTCATGGCCGTTGGTGTTTCCAATGCTATAGCAATATTCCAAGATGTCAATAGTTCTTCAAGGTTGTAGTCAGTTTTCTACAGCATACATCGATGAATACTTATATTTAGTGAAACATTTGAGGAACATATTTCAAATGATATATATGATAGGTTACGTCAGCATTGTCATGCTTAATATAATTAGTAGCAATGGCATAAAACCAGAGAAAGTAGAAGCTATTAAGACACTTTCGGCTCCTACAAATGTTCGAGGGGTCAGATCATTTATCGGTATGAGCTCATATGATAGACGCTTTATTCCTAACTTTTCGGAGATAGCTGAGGCAATAATATCTCTGACAAAGAAACATGCTCAAGTTGTTTGTCAGTTGTTCCGTTGTTGGCATACCCAGATCCAAACAAGCCATATACTTTGTACACTCATGCAAGTGGTTCATGTATAGGGGCGTGTCTTACACAGTCATATGACTACGCTACACTGTTTACGTTGATTATTTTCATGCAGTGATAAATGAGTATGAAATGTCATCAGAGTGCACCATCACCCATAAAAAAATACACACATTTTCTTGGGGTGAAATCCCCTAAGCACCCTTTCTTCCCAAACCCCTTTCTTCACAAACCTCCCCTCCTCGCTACCAGTTCGCCGACCGGAAGTGCGTACACTCAAAATACCCATAGAAACGTCCCTGGTCCCTCTAGTATAAATACGCAGTATTTCACGCTTGTTATGTCTTACAAACGGATCTGTAGTCCATTGGTAAACCAGGGATCACAGGTTCGATTCCCCGTCTGACCCTAATAAAATTAACAGTCTCTCAGATGGGACTATAAACCGAGGTCTAAATTCGAGCCCCGCTGGAGCCGTTACGATTAGGCAAGGAATTTAAATTCCACGTTGCCTCTTCTCTCTCCCTCGTGGTGATGGATTCCATCAGGAATGAGGTCTCGAGAGTGATTAACATAAGTTGTAAGAACTTGTTTCGCAATCGAACTAAAATAAATTTGTATAAATTAAACCGAGGTCTCATGTCGGTGCTGTACATCATGCACGTAAAAGAACCAGAGGAGACTCTGGAATGGGCAACCGGTAACGACGATAAGTAAGCGTAAAACACTCGTTATATAAAAGCGTCAGCTTGCCTCTGAAGTGTCACTTTCATTCGGCAAATTTAACTGATCAAAGACGTAAAGCCGTGCCTGTGCAAACAATTGATAAAGATAGTTGATTGTGTTTACCGTTACAGTAATTACAATATGTTAACTACAGGTAAAAACATATCGACAATTAACCAATAATAGATAAACGGTTCATCGTAATAATTATAATTAATCTGTTTGTTATGACTTTAAGCTTTAAACTTGTCAATAATTAGTGCAAAATGACATGTTTAAATTCAACACAATACAGCAGACTCTTTAATCAAGTATCAGTTTATTACTACACTATTAATGCACCGTTATCATATCAGTGATTCTTTATCAGAGTTTCGTATATAAATGTTATTTACATGTATGTGCTGTATTTAGTAAATATTAAATACGATATTACAGTGTTTCTTTTATCATATCACGGCTATAACAGACAATGACAACTTGAAAATGATTTATTATGGGACAAATATAAGACGGGCAAGACTTGTGATCTACGAGAAACATCATCTTGGGAAATATGGTCAATATTTGTTATGTCAAAATTCGGATATGTCAAAGTCTTTTGTTCGTTCCTACGGAATTCGAGATAACGAACGTAGACTGTCTTTACCTCAGTCCAGTTGACAGAAGGCTTCACAGAATGAGTACTATTGCTGTCAGTGTGACTGATAATAGCACTAAGACATTCTGTCCCAAGGTAACTGCAAGATACGTACACTTAATTGGGAGTAATGCTTAAGCCATTTATTGCAAAATAGTTATTGGGATTAAAGTTTTTAAGTTGGATTGCTTTGCTACAATTGCCCTGTTGTACTAAACGGTTTGCATATATGAAGCTATGCATCGTTGCATGACATGTGCTTTGTATCGTTGAAATTAGTAACATCTACAATATTTTTATGCAAGATGAAATGTGTTTATTTCTCATTACAGGATCAAAGTCTGCACAGTTTGAGAAAGATGCGTCTCAGGCTGAAAAGTCCAAATATTCTCGCGCAATATCAGTTCCTGTACAAGATGAGGAAAGAGGACTCGATGGTAATCTGAAGTTGTATGATAATGAGCGAGGGTTTGCCTTCTCTAACGTGGGTAGTGAAGATCTCGGCCACAACAGAAGACGTATTACCGGCACTCAGGTTTGTGTGCTTTGCTGTTGTTTAATTAGAATACCCTGCAAAGTTACCCATCCTGTAGTGCTTGAAATCACTTTTCATTATGATGATGTTTTTGCCAGATAACTACAGGGAAATAAGTGTTGTGCATACAGCATGTTAATAATTATGTTCAAATTCATCCTAGGCATTGATTTTTTTAACTTCCGCCTAAATGTTAAAACAATCCAGTTTCTACTAAGCCACCATCATTAAATTATTGCACATGTACACTAATTGTTATGTAAGCCATTATTGCATATGCATGCTAATTGTTATATAAGCCATTATTGCATATGCATGCTAATTGTTATGTAAGCCATTATTGCATATGCATGCTAATTGTTATGTAAGCCATTATTGCATATGCATGCTAATTGTTATGTAAGCCATTATTGCATATGCATGCTAATTGTTATATAAGCCATTATTGCATATACATGCTAATTGTTATATAAGCCATTATTGCATATGCATGCTAATTGTTATGTAAGCCATTATTGCATATGCATGCTAATTGTTATATAAGCCATTATTGCATATACATGCTAATTGTTATATAAGCCATTATTGCATATGCATGCTAATTGTTATGTAAGCCATTATTGCATATGCATGCTAATTGTTATATAAGCCATTATTGCATATACATGCTAATTGTTATATAAGCCATTATTGCATATGCATGCTAATTGTTATGTAAGCCATTATTGCATATGCATGCTAATTGTTATATAAGCCATTATTGCATATACATGCTAATTGTTATATAAGCCATTATTGCATATGCATGCTAATTGTTATGTAAGCCATTATTGCATATACATGCTAATTGTTATATAAGCCATTATTGCATATGCATGCTAATTGTTATATAAGCCATTATTGCATATGCATGCTAATTGTTATATAAACCATTCTTGCACATCATGCTAATTGTTATGTAAGCCATTATTGCATATACATGCTAATTGTTATGTAAGCCATTATTGCATATACATGCTAATTGTTATGTAAGCCATTATTGCACATCATGCTAATTGTTATATAAGCCATTATTGCACATCATGCTAATTGTTATGTAAGCCATTATTGCATATACATGCTAATTGTTATATAAGCCATTATTGCACATCATGCTAATTGTTATATAAACCATTATTGCATATACATGCTAATTGTTATATATGCCATTATTGCACATCATGCTAATTGTTATATAAGCCATTATTGCACATGTACACTAATTGTTATATAAGCCATTCTTGCATATGCATGCTAATTGTTATGTATGTCATTATTGAAATTTGGCATTTCAACATATAATTGAACATTTTGGACTTGCAGGCTTAATTCTGTAATTTTGGGACCATTGTGTGTCAATCTGATGAATTCTTTATACCCTGATCATTCTGGGTAATGTACAATATAAGTTTAACTAATTCTGGGTAATGTACAATGTAGGTTTAACTAATTCTGGGTAATGTACAATATAAGTTTAACTAATTCTGGGTAATGTACAATGTAAGTTTAACTAATTCTGGGTAATGTACAATATAAGTTTAACTCATTCTGGGTAATGTACAATATAAGTTTAACTCATTCTTGGTAATGTACAATATAAGTTTAACTCATTCTGGGTAATGTACAATATAAGTTTAACTCATTCTGGGTAATGTACATGTAGGTTTAACTCATTCTGGGTAATGTACATGTAGGTTTAACTCATTCTGGGTAATGTACATGTAGGTTTAACTCATTCTTGGTAATGTACAATATAAGTTTAACTCATTCTGGGTAATGTACATGTAAGTTTAACTCGTTCTTTGTAATGTACAATGTAAGTTTAACTCATGATTGGTAATGTACAATGTAAGTTTAACTCATTATTGGTAATGCACAATGTAAGTTTAACTCATTCTGGGTAATGTACAATGTAAGTTTAACTCATTATTGGTAATGTACAATGTAAGTTTAACTCATTCTTTGTAATGTACAATGTAAGTTTAACTCATTATTGGTATTGCACAATGAAAGTTTAACTCATTCTTGGTAATGTACAATGTAAGTTTAACTCATTCTTTGTAATGTACAATGTAAGTTTAACTCATTCTTGGTAATGTACAATGTAAGTTTAACTCATTCTTGGTAATGTACATGTAGGTTTAACTCATTCTGGGTAATGTACAATGTAGGTTTAACTCATTCTGGGTAATGTACAATGTAAGTTTAACTCATTCTGGGTAATGTACATGTAGGTTTAACTCATTCTGAGTAATGTACATGTAGGTTTAACTCATTCTGGGTAATGTACATGTAGGTTTAACTCATTCTTGGTAATGTACAATGTAAGTTTAATTCATTCTGGGTAATGTACAATGTAAGTTTAACTCGTTCTTTGTAATGTACAATGTAAGTTTAACTCATTCTTTGTAATGTACAATGTAAGTTTAACTCATTCTTGGTAATGTACAATGTAAGTTTAACTCATTCTTGGTAATGTACAATGTAAGTTTAACTCATTCTTGGTAATGTACAATGTAAGTTTAACTCATTCTTGGTAATGTACAATGTAAGTTTAACTCATTCTTGGTAATGTACAATGTAAGTTTAACTCATTCTTGGTAATGTACAATGTAAGTTTAACTCATTCTTGGTAATGTACAATGTAAGTTTAACTCATTCTTTGTAATGTACAATGTAAGTTTAACTCATTCTTTGTAATGTACAATGTAAGTTTAACTCATTCTTTGTAATGTACAATGTAAGTTTAACTCATTCTGAGTAATGTACATGTAGGTTTAATTATGTCATGTACAGTGTTTCGTAATCATAGATATACATGTACAGTGTTCCATAACCATATATATACATGTACAGTGTTCCATAGCCATATATATACATGTACAGTGTTCCATAGCCATATATATACATGTACAGTGTTCCATAGCCATATATATACATGTACAGTGTTCCATAACCATATATATACATGTACAGTGTTCCATAACCATATATATACATGTACAGTGTTCCATAACCATATATATACATGTACAGTGTTCCATAACCATATATATACATGTACAGTGTTCCATAACCATATATATACATGTACAGTGTTCCATAACCATATATATACATGTACAGTGTTCCATAACCAATATACATGTACAGTGTTCCATAACCATAGATATACATGTACAGTGTTCCATAACCATATATATACATGTACAGTGTTCCATAACCATATATATACATGTACAGTGTTCCATAGCCATATATATACATGTACAGTGTTCCATAGCCATAGATATACATGTACAGTGTTCCATAACCATATATATATACATGTACAGTGTTCCATAGCCATATATATATACATGTACAGTGTTCCATAACCATATATATACATGTACAGTGTTCCATAGCCATATATATATACATGTACAGTGTTCCATAACCATATATATATACATGTACAGTGTTCCATAGCCATATATATATACATGTACAGTGTTCCATAACCATATATATTACATGTACAGTGTTCCATAGCCATATATATTACATGTACAGTGTTCCATAACCATATATATATACATGTACAGTGTTCCATAGCCATATATATATACATGTACAGTGTTCCATAACCATATATATATACATGTACAGTGTTCCATAGCCATATATATATACATGTACAGTGTTCCATAACCATATATATATACATGTACAGTGTTTCATAACCATAGATATACATGTACAGTGTTCCATATCCATATATATACATGTACAGTGTTCCATAACCATAGATATACATGTACAGTGTTCCATAACCATATATATACAGTGTTCCATAGCCATATATACATGTACAATGTTCCATAACCATAGATATACATGTACAGTGTTCCATAACCATAGATATACATGTACAGTGTTCCATAACCATATATATACAGTGTTCCATAGCCATATATACATGTACAGTGTTCCGTAACCATATATACATGTACAGTGTTTCATAAGCATATATATACATGTACAGTGTTCCATAGCCATATATATACATGTACAGTGTTTCATATCCATATATATACATGTACAGTGTTTCATATCCATATATATACATGTACAGTGTTCCATAACCATAGATATACATGTACAGTGTTCCATAGCCATATATACATGTACAGTGTTTCATGACCATATCTATACATGTACAGTGTTCCATAGCCATAGATATACATGTACAGTGTTCCATAACCATATATATACATGTACAGTGTTCCATAACCATAGATATACATGTACAGTGTTCCATAACCATAGATATACATGTACAGTGTTCCATAACCATATATATACATGTACAGTGTTCCATAGATATACATGTACAGTGTTCCATAACCATATATATACATGTACAGTGTTCCATAACCATATATATACATGTACAGTGTTCCATAACCATATATATACATGTACAGTGTTCCATAGATATACATGTACAGTGTTCCATAACCATATATATACATGTACAGTGTTCCATAACCATATATATACATGTACAGTGTTCCATAACCATATATATACATGTACAGTGTTCCATAGATATACATGTACAGTGTTCCATAACCATATATATACATGTACAGTGTTCATAACCATAGATATACATGTGCAGTGTTCCATAACCATAGATATACATGTACAGTGTTCCATAACCATAGATATACATGTACAGTGTTCCGTAACCATAGATATACATGTACAGTGTTCCATAACCATAGATATACATGTACAGTGTTCCATAACCATATATATACATGTACAGTGTTCCATAACCATAGATATACATGTACAGTGTTCCATAACCATATATATACATGTACAGTGTTCCATAACCATAGATATACATGTACAGTGTTCCATAACCATAGATATACATGTACAGTGTTCCATAACCATAGATATACATGTACAGTGTTCCATAACCATAGATATACATGTACAGTGTTCCATAACCATAGATATACATGTACAGTGTTCCATAACCATAGATATACATGTACAGTGTTCCATAACCATATATATACATGTACAGTGTTCCATAACCATAGATATACATGTACAGTGTTCCATAACCAGAGATATACACGTACAGTGTTCCATAACCATAGATATACACGTACAGTGTTCCATAACCAGAGATATACACGTACAGTGTTCCATAACCATATATATACAGTGTTCCATAGCCATATATACATGTACAGTGTTCCATAACCATAGATATACATGTACAGTGTTCCATAACCATAGATATACATGTACAGTGTTCCATAACCATATATATACAGTGTTCCATAGCCATATATACATGTACAGTGTTCCGTAACCATATATACATGTACAGTGTTTCATAAGCATATATATACATGTACAGTGTTTCATAACCATATATATGCATGTACAGTGTTCCATAACCATAGATATACATGTACAGTGTTCCATAGCCATATATACATGTACAGTGTTTCATGACCATATCTATACATGTACAGTGTTCCATAGCCATAGATATACATGTACAGTGTTCCATAACCATATATATACATGTACAGTGTTCCATAACCATAGATATACATGTACAGTGTTCCATAACCATAGATATACATGTACAGTGTTCCATAAACATAGATATACATGTACAGTGTTCCATAACCATAGATATACATGTACAGTGTTCCATAACCATATATATACATGTACAGTGTTCCATAACCATAAATATACATGTACAGTGTTCCATAACCATAGATATACATGTACAGTGTTCCATAACCATATATATACATGTACAGTGTTCCATAACCATAGATATACATGTACAGTGTTCCATAGCCATATATACATGTACAGTGTTTCATGACCATATCTATACATGTACAGTGTTCCATAGCCATAGATATACATGTACAGTGTTCCATAACCATATATATACATGTACAGTGTTCCATAACCATATATATACATGTACAGTGTTCCATAACCATAGATATACATGTACAGTGTTCCATAACCATATATATACATGTACAGTGTTCCATATAGATATACATGTACAGTGTTCCATAACCATATATATACATGTACAGTGTTCCATAACCATATATATACATGTACAGTGTTCCATAACCATAGATATACATGTACAGTGTTCCATAACCATATATATACATGTACAGTGTTCCATAACCATATATATACATGTACAGTGTTCCATAGCCATATATACATGTACAGTGTTCCATAACCATATATATACATGTACAGTGTTCCATAGCCATAGATATACATGTACAGTGTTCCATAACCATATATATACATGTACAGTGTTCCATAACCATAGATAACATGTACATGTTCCGTAACCATAGATATACATGTACAGTGTTCCATAACCATATATATACATGTACAGTGTTCCATAACCATATATATACATGTACAGTGTTCCATAACCATAGATATACATGTACAGTGTTCCATAACCATATATATACATGTACAGTGTTCCATAACCATAGATATACATGTACAGTGTTCCATAACCATAGATATACATGTACAGTGTTCCATAGATATACATGTACAGTGTTCTATAGATATACATGTACAGTGCTCCATAGATATACATGTACAGTGTTCCATAGATATACATGTACAGTGTTCCATAGATATACATGTACAGTGTTCCATAGATATACATGTACAATATTACATAGATATACATCTACAGTGTTCCATAGATATACATGTACAGTGTTCCATAGATATACATGTGCAGTGTTCCATAGATATACATGTACAATGTTCCATATATATACATGTACAGTGTTCCATAGATATACATGTACAGTGTTCCATAGATATACATGTGCAGTGTTCCATAGATATACATGTACAGTGTTCCATAGATATACATGTACAGTGTTCCATAGATATACATGTACAGTGTTCCATAGATATACATGTGCAGTGTTCCATAGATATACATGTACAGTGTTCCATAGATATACATGTACAGTGTTCCATAGATATACATGTACAGTGTTCCATAGATATACATGTACAGTGTTCCATTGATATACATGTACAGTGTTCCATATATATACATGTACAATGTTCCATAGATATACATGTACAGTGTTCCATATATATACATGTACAGTGCTCCATAGATATACATGTACAGTGTTCCATAGATATACATGTACAATGTTCCATAGATATACATGTACAGTGCTCCATAGATATACATGTTCAATGTTCCATAGATATACATGTACAGTGTTCCATAACCATATGTATGCATGTACAGTTTCCATAACCATATATATACATGTACAGTGTTCCATAACCATATATATACATGTACAGTTTCCATAACCATAGATATACATGTACAGTGTTCCATAGATATACATGTACAGTGTTCCATAACCATATATATACATGTACAGTTTCCATAACCATAGATATACATGTACAATGTTCCATAACCATAGATATACATGTACAGTGTTCCATGACCATATATATACATGTACAGTTTCCATAACCATATATATACACGTACAGTGTTCCATATCCATAGATATACATGTACAGTGTTCCATAACCATATATATACATGTACAGTTTCCATAACCATATATATACATGTACAGTGTTCCATAACCATAGATATACATGTACAGTGTTCCATAACCATATATATACATTAACAGTGTTCCATATCCATAGATATACATGTACAGTGTTCCATAGATATACATGTACAGTGTTCCATGGATATACATGTACAGTGTTCCATAGATATACATGTACAATGTTCCATAGATATACATGTACAATATTCCATAGATATACATGTACAGTGTTCCATAGATATACATGTACAGTGTTCTATATATAAACATGTACAGTACAATGTTCCATAAATATACATGTACAATGTTCCATAGATATACATGTACAGTGTTCCATAGATATACATGTACAGTGTTCTATTGATATACATGTACAGTGTTCTATATATAAACATGTACAATGTTCCATAAATATACATGTACAATGTTCCATAGATATACATGTACAGTGTTCCATAGATATACATGTACAGTGTTCTATATATATACATGTACAATGTTCCATAGATATACATGTACAGTGTTCCATAGATATACATGTACAGTGTTCCATATATATACATGTACAGTGTTCCATAGATATACATGTACAATGTTCCATAGATATACATGTACAATGTTCCATAGATATACATGTACAGTGTTCCATATATATACATGTACAGTGTTCCATAGATATACATGTACAGTGTTCCATAGATATACATGTACTATGTTCCATAGATATACATGTACAATGTTCCATAGATATACATGTACAATGATCCATTGATATACATGTACAATGTTCCATAGATATACATGTACAGTACAGTGTTCCATAGATATACATGTACAATGTTCCATAGATATACATGTACAGTGTTCCATAACCATAGATATACATGTACAGTGTTCCATATATATACATGTACAATGTTCCATAGATATACATGTACAATGTTCCATATATATACATGTACAATGTTCCATATATATACATGTACAGTGTTCCATAGATATACATGTACAGTGCTCTATAGATATACATGTACAGTGCTCCATATATATACATGTACAGTACAGTGCTCCATAGATATACATGTACAGTACAGTGCTCCATAGATATACATGTACAGTGTTCCATAGATATACATGTACAGTACAGTGTTCCATTGATATACATGTACAGTGTTCCATATATATACATGTACAGTGTTCCATAGATATACATGTACAATGTTCCATAGATATACATGTAAAGTGTTCCATAGATATACATGTACAATGTTCCATAACCATATATATACATGTACAGTTTCCATAACCATAGATATACATGTACAGTGTTCCATAACCATATATATACATGTACAGTGTTCCATAGCCATATATATACATTAACAGTGTTCCATATCCATAGATATACATGTACAGTGTTCCATATATATACATGTACAATGTTCTATGGATATACATGTACAGTGTTCCATAGATATACATGTACAGTGTTCCATAGATATACATGTACAGTGTTCTATAGATATACATGTACAATGTTCCATATATATACATGTACAGTGCTCCATAGATATACATGTACAGTACAATTCTCCATAGATATACATGTACAATGTTCCATAGCTATACATGTACAGTGTTCCATAGATATACATGTACAGTGTTCCATAGATATACATGTACAGTGTTCCATAGATATACATGTACAGTGTTCCATAGATATACATGTACAGTGTTCTATAGATATACATGTACAGTGTTCTATATATAAACATGTACAGTACAATGTTCCATATATATACATGTACAGTGTTCCATAGATATACATGTACAATGTTCCATAGATATACATGTACAATGTTCCATTGATATACATGTACTGTGTTCCATAGATATACATGTACAGTGTTCCATAGATATACATGTACAGTGTTCTATAGATATACATGTACAGTGTTCTATATATAAACATGTACAGTACAGTGTTCCATAGATATACATGTACAATGTTCCATAGATATACATGTACAGTGTTCCATAGATGTACATGTACAATGTTCCATAGATATACATGTACAGTGCTCCATAGATATACATGTACAGTGTTCCATAGATATACATGTACAATGTTCCATAGATATACATGTACAGTGTTCCATATATATACATGTACAATGTTCCATAGATATACATGTACAGTGTTCCATAGATATACATGTACAATGTTCCATAGATATACATGTACAGTGTTCCATAGATATACATGTACAGTGTTCCATAGATATACATGTACAATGTTCCATATATATACATGTACAATGTTCCATAGATATACATGTACAATGTTCCATAGATATACATGCACAATGTTCCATAGATATACATGTACAATGTTCCATAGATATACATGTACAATGTTCCATAGATATACATGTACAATGTTCCATAGATATACATGTACAGTGTTCCATAGATATACATGTACAGTGTTCCATAGATATACATGTACAGTGGTCCATAGATATACATGTACAGTACAGTGTTCCATAGATATACATGTACAGTGTTCCATAGATATACATGTACAGTGTTCCCTAGATATACATGTACAGTGTTCTATAGATATACATGTGCAGTGTTCCATAGATATACATGTACAGTGTTCTATATATATACATGTACAATGTTCCATATATATACATGTACAGTGTTCCATAGATATACATGTACAGTGTTCCATAGATATACATGTACAGTGTTCCATATATATACATGTACAATGTTCCCTAGATATACATGTACAATGCTCCATAGATATACATGTACAGTACAGTGTTCCATAGATATACATGTACAGTGTTCCATAGATATACATGTACAGTGTTCCATAGATAAACATGTACAGTGCTCCATAGATATACATGTACAATGTTCCATAGATATACATGTACAATGTTCCATAGATATACATGTACAGTACAATGTTCCATAGATATACATGTACAATGTTCCATAGATATACATGTACAATGTTCCATAGATATACATGTACAGTGCTCCATAGATATACATGTACAATGCTCCATAGATATACATGTACAGTACAGTGCTCCATAGATATACATGTACAGTACAGTGCTCCATAGATATACATGTACAGTGCTCCATAGATATACATGTACAGTGTTTCATAGATATACATGTACAGTACAGTGTTCCATTGATATACATGTACAGTGTTCCATAGATATACATGTACAATGTTCCATAGATATACATGTACAGTGCTCCATAGATATACATGTACAGTACAGTGCTCAATAGATATACATGTACAATGTTCCATATATATACATGTACATTTTCCATAACCATAGATATACATGTACAGTGTTCCATAACCATATATATACATGTGCAGTGTTCCATAGCCATAGATATACATGTACAGTGTTCCATAGCCATATATATATACATTAACAGTGTTCCATATCCATATATATACATGTACAGTGTTCCATAGCCATATATATATACATGTGCAGTGTTCCATAACCATATATATACATGTACAGTGTTCCATAGCCATATATATATACATGTACAGTGTTCCATAGCCATATATATATACATGTACAGTGTTCCATAGCCATATATATATACATGTGCAGTGTTCCATAGCCATAGATATATACATGTACAGTGTTCCATAGCCATATATATATACATGTACAGTGTTCCATAGCCATATATATATACATGTGCAGTGTTCCATAGCCATAGATATACATGTACAGTGTTCCATAGCCATATATATATACATTAACAGTGTTCCATATCCATAGATATACATGTACAGTGTTCCATAGCCATAGATATACATGTACAGTGTTCCATAGCCATATATATATACATTAACAGTGTTCCATATCCATAGATATACATGTACAGTGTTCCATAGATATACATGTACAGTGTTCCATAGATATACATGTACAGTGTTCTATAGATATACATGTACAATGTTCCATAGATATACATGTACAGTGTTCCATAGATATACATGTACAGTGTTCCATAGATATACATGTACAGTCTTCTATAGATATACATGTACAATGTTCCATAGATATACATGTACAGTGTTCCATAGATATACATGTACAATGTTCCATAGATATACATGTACAATGTTCCATAGATGTACATGTACAATGTTCCATAGATATACATGTACAGTGTTCCATAGATATACATGTACAGTGTTCCATAGATATACATGTACAGTGTTCCATAGATATACATGTACAATGTTCCATAGATATACATGTACAGTGTTCCATAGATATACATGTACAATGTTCCATAGATATACATGTACAGTGCTCCATAGATATACATGTACAGTACAATGCTCCATAGATATACATGTACAATGTTCCATAGATATACATGTACAGTGTTCCATAGATATACATGTACAATGTTCCATAGATATACATGTACAGTGTTCCATAGATATACATGTACAGTGTTCGATATATATACATGTGCAGTGTTCCATAGATATACATGTACAGTACAATGCTCCATAGATATACATGTACAATGTTCCATAGATATACATGTACAATGTTCCATAGATATACATGTACAGTGTTCCATGGATATACATGTACAATGTTCCATAGATATACATGTACAGTACAATGCTCCATAGATATACATGTACAGTGTTCCATAGATATACATGTACAGTGTTCTATAGATACACATGTGCAGTGTTCCATAGATATACATGTACAGTGTTCCATAGATATACATGTACAGTGTTCCATAGATATACATGTATAGTACAGTGGTCCATAGATATACATGTACAGTGTTCCATAGCTATACATGTACAGTGTTCCATAGATATACATGTACAGTGTTCCATAGATATAAATGTACACTATTCCATAGATATACATGTACAGTGTTCCATAGATATACATGTACAGTGTTCCATAGATATACATGTACAATGTTCCATAGATATACATGTACAGTGTTCCATTCCATAGATATACATGTACAGTGTTCCATTCCATAGATATACATGTGCAGTGTTCCATAGATATACATGTACAGTGTTCCATAGATATACATGTACAGTGTTCCATAGATATACATGTGCAGTGTTCCATATATATACATGTACACTATTCCATAGATATACATGTACAGTGTTCCATAGATATACATGTACAGTGTTCCATAGATATACATGTACAATGTTCCATAGATATACATGTACAGTGTTCCATTCCATAGATATACATGTGCAGTGTTCCATAGATATACATGTACAGTGTTCCATAGATATACATGTGCAGTGTTCCATAGATATACATGTGCAGTGTTCCATATATATACATGTACAGTGTTCCATAGATATACATGTACAATGTTCCATAGATATACATGTACAATGTTCCATAGATATACATGTACAATGTTCCATAGATATACATGTATAGTGTTCCATAGATATACATGTACAGTGTTCCATAGATATCCATGTACAGTACAGTGTTCCATATATATACATGTACAGTGTTCCATATATATACATGTACAGTGTTCCATAGATATACATGTACAGTACAGTGTTCCATAGATATACATGTACAGTGTTCCATATATATACATGTACAGTGTTCCATAGATATACATGTACAGTGTTCCATAGATATACATGTACAGTGTTCCATAGATATACATGTACAGTGTTCCAAATATATACATGTACAGTGTTCCATAGATATACATGTACAGTGTTCCATAGATATACATGTACAGTGTTCCATTGATATACATGTACAGTGTTCCATAGATATACATGTACAATGTTCCATAGATATACATGTACAATGTTCCATAGATATACATGTACAGTGTTCCATAGATATACATGTACAGTGTTCCATAGCCATATATATATATACATGTACAGTGTTCCATACATATACATGTACAGTGTTCCATAACCATATATATACGTGTACAGTGTTCCATATCCATAGATATACATGTACAATGTTCCATAGATATACATGTACAATGTTCCATAGATATACATGTACAATGTTCCATAGATATACATGTACAATGTTCCATAGATATACATGTACAGTGTTCCATAGATATACATGTACAATGTTCCATAGATATACATGTACAGTGTTCCATAGATATACATGTACAATGTTCCATAGATATACATGTACAATGTTCCATAGATATACATGTACAGTGTTCCATAGATATACATGTACAGTGTTCCATAGATATACATGTACAGTGTTCCATAGATATACATGTACAATGTCCATAGATATACATGTACAGTGTTCCATAGATATACATGTACAGTGTTCCATAGATATACATGTACAGTGTTCCATATATATACATGTACAATGTTCCATAGATATACATGTACAGTGTTCCATAGATATACATGTACAATGTTCCATAGATATACATGTACAATGTTCCATAGATATACATGTACAATGTTCCATATATATACATGTACAGTGTTCCATATATATACATGTACAGTGTTCCATAGATATACATGTACAGTTTTCCATAGATATACATGTACAGTGTTCCATAGATATACATGTACAGTGTTCCATAGATATACATGTACAGTGTTCCATAGATATACATGTGCAGTGGTCCATAGATATACATGTGCAGTGCTCCATAGATATATACATGTACAATATTCCATATATATACATGTACAGTGTTCCATAGATATACATGTACAGTGTTCCATAGATATACATGTACAGTGTTCCATAGATATACATGTACAGTGTTCCATAGATATACATGTACAATGTTCCATAGATATACATGTACAGTGTTCCATAGATATACATGTACAGTGTTCCATATATATACATGTGCAGTGTACCATAGATATACATGTACAGTGTTCCATAGATATACATGTGCAGTGTTCCATATATATACATGTACAGTGTTCCATAGATATCCATGTACAGTACAGTGTTCCATATATATACATGTACAGTGTTCCATAGATATACATGTACAGTGTTCCATAGCCATATATATATACATGTACAGTGTTCCATACATATACATGTACAGTGTTCCATATCCATAGATATACATATACAATGTTCCATAGATATACATGTACAATGTTCCATAGATATACATGTACAATGTTCCATAGATATGCATGTACAATGTTCCATAGATATACATGTACAGTGTTCCATAGATATACATGTACAATGTTCCATAGATATACATGTACAGTGTTCCATAGATATACATGTACAATGTTCCATAGATATACATGTGCAATGTTCCATAGATATACATGTACAGTGTTCCATAGATATACATGTACAGTGTTCCATAGATATACATGTACAATGTTCCATAGATATACATGTACAATGTTCCATAGATATACATGTACAGTGTTCCATAGATATACATGTACAGTGTTCCATAGATATACATGTACAATGTTCCATAGATATACATGTACAGTGTTCCATAGATATACATGTACAGTGTTCCATAGATATACATGTACAGTGTTCCATAGATATACATGTACAGTGTTCCATTCCATAGATATACATGTGCAGTGTTCCATAGATATACATGTGCAGTGCTCCATAGATATATACATGTGTACAATATTCCATATATATACATGTACAGTGTTCCATAGATATACATGTACAGTGTTCCATAGATATACATGTACAGTGTTCCATAGATATACATGTACAGTGTTCCATAGATATACATGTACAATGTTCCATAGATATACATGTACAGTGTTCCATAGATATACATGTACAGTGTTCCATATATATACATGTGCAGTGTTCCATATATATACATGTACAATGTTCCATAGATATACATGTACAGTGTTCCATAGATATACATGTGCAGTGTTCCATATATATACATGTACAGTGTTCCATAGATATCCATGTACAGTACAGTGTTCCATATATATACATGTACAGTGTTCCATATATATACATGTACGGTGTTCCATAGATATACATGTACAGTGTTCCATAGATATACATGTACAGTACAGTGTTCCATAGATATACATGTACAGTCTTCCATATATATACATGTACAGTGTTCCATAGATATACATGTATAGTGTTCCATAGATATACATGTACAGTGTTCCATAGATATACATGTACAGTAGAGTGGTCCATAGATATACATGTACAGTGTTCCATAGATATACATGTACAGTGTTCCATAGATATACATGTACAGTACAGTGGTCCATAGATATACATGTACAGTGTTCCATAGATATACATGTACAGTGTTCCATAGATATAAATGTACACTATTCCATAGATATACATGTACAGTGTTCCATAGATATACATGTACAATGTTCCATAGATATACATGTACAGTGTTCCATTCCATAGATATACATGTGCAGTGTTCCATAGATATACATGTACAGTGTTCCATAGATATACATGTACAGTGTTCCATAGATATACATGTGCAGTGTTCCATATATATACATGTACAATGTTCCATAGATATACATGTACAGTGTTCCATAGATATACATGTACAATGTTCCATAGATATACATGTACAGTGTTCCATAGATATACATGTACAGTGTTCCATAGATATACATGTACAGTGTTCCATAGATATACATGTACAGTGTTCCATAGATATACATGTACAGTGTTCCATAGATATACATGTACAGTGTTCCATAGATATACATGTACAATGTTCCATAGATATACATGTACAGTGTTCCATAGATATACATGTACAGTGTTCCATATATATACATGTGCAGTGTTCCATAGATATACATGTACAATGTTCGATAGATATACATGTACAGTGTTCCATAGATATACATGTGCAGTGTTCCATATATATACATGTACAGTGTTTGATAGATATACATGTACAATGTTCTATAGATATACATGCACAGTGTTCCATAGATATACATGTACAATGTTCCATAGATATACATGTACAGTGTTCCATAGATATATGTGTAGTGTTCCATAGATATACATGTACAGTGTTCCATAGATATACATGTACAATGTTCCATAGATATACATGTACAGTGTTCCATGGATATACATGTACAGTGTTCTATATATAAACATGTACAGTACAATGTTCCATAAATATACATGTACAATGTTCCATAGATATACATGTACAGTACAGTGTTCCATATATATACATGTACAGTGTTCCATAGATATACATGTACAGTGTTCCTTAGATATACATGTACAGTGTTCCATAGATATACATGTGCTGTGTTCGATATATATACATGTGCAGTGTTCGATATATATACATGTACTGTGTTCCATAGATATACATGTACAGTGTTCCATAGATATACATGTACAGTGTTCCATAGATATACATGTACAGTGTTCCATAGATATACATGTACAGTGTTCCATAGATATACATGTACAGTGTTCCATAGATATACATGTACAGTACAATGTTCCATAGGTATACATGTACAGTGTTCCATAGATATACATGTACAGTACAATGTTCCATAGATATACATGTACAGTGTTCCATATCCATAGATATACATGTACAGTGTTCCATAGATATACATGTACAATGTTCCATAGATATACATGTACAGTGTTCCATATATATACATGTGCAGTGTTCGATATATATACATGTACTGTGTTCCATAGATATACATGTACAGTGTTCCATAGATATACATGTACAGTGTTCCATAGATATACATGTACAGTGTTCCATAGATATACATGTACAGTGTTCCATAGATATACATGTGCAGTGTTCCATAGATATACATGTGCAGTGTTCCATAGATATACATGTACAATGCTCCATAGATATACATGTACAATGTTCCATAGATATACATGTACAGTGTTCCATAGATATACATGTACAGTGTTCCATAGATATACATGTACAGTGTTCCATAGATATACATGTACAATGTTCCATAGATATACATGTATAGTGTTCTATAGATATACATGTACAGTGTTCCATAGATATACATGTACAATGTACCATAGATATACATGTACAATATTCCATAGATATACATGTATAGTGTTCCATAGATATACATGTACAATGTTCCATATATATACATGTACAGTGTTCCATAGATATACATGTACAATGTTCCATAGATATACATGTACAATGTTCCATGGATATACATGTACATTGTTCAATGGATATACATGTACAGTGTTCTATATATAAACATGTACAGTACAATGTTCCATAGATATACATGTACAATGTTCCATAGATATACATGTACAGTACAGTGTTCCATAGATATACATGTACAGTGTTCCATAGATATACATGTACAGTGTTCCATAGATATACATGTACAATGTTCCATATATATACATGTACAGTGTTCCATAGATATACATGTACAATGTTCCATAGATATACATGTACAATGATCCATAGATATACATGTACAGTGTTCCATATATATACATGTACAGTGCTCCATAGATATACATGTACACTGTTCCATATATATACATGTACAGTGTTCCATATATATACATGTACAGTGTTCCATAGATATACATGTACAATGTTCCATAGATATACATGTACAGTGCTCCATATATATACATGTGTAGTGTTCCATAGATATACATGTTCAGTGTTCCATAGATATACATGTACAGTGTTCCATATATATACATGTACAGTGTTCCATAGATATACATGTACAGTGTTCCATATATATACATGTACAATGTTCCATAGATATACATGTACAATGTTCCATATATATACATGTACAGTGTTCCATAGATATCCATGTACAGTACAGTGTTCCATAGATATACATGTACAATGTTCCATATATATATACATGTACAGTGTTCCATAGATATACATGTACAGTGTTCCATAGATATACATGTACAGTACAGTGTTCCATTCCATATATATATACATGTGCAGTGTTCCATATATATACATGTACAATGTTCCATAGATATACATGTACAGTGTTCCATAGATATACATGTACAATGTTCCATAGATATACATGTGCAGTGTTCCATATATATACATGTACAATGTTCCATAGATATACATGTACAGTGTTCCATAGATATACATGTACAATGTTCCTTAGATATACATGTACAGTGTTCCATAGATATACATGTACACTGTTCCATAGATATACGTGTAGTGTTCCATAGATATACATGTACAGTGTTCTATAGATATACATGCACAGTGTTCCATAGATATACATGTACAATGTTCCATAGATATACATGTACAGTGTTCCATAGATATACGTGTAGTGTTCCATAGATATACATGTACAGTGTTCCATAGATATACATGTACAATGTTCCATAGATATACATGTACAGTGTTCCATGGATATACATGTACAGTGTTCTATATATAAACATGTACAGTACAATGTTCCATAAATATACATGTACAATGTTCCATAGATATACATGTACAGTACAGTGTTCCATATATATACATGTACAGTGTTCCATAGATATACATGTACAGTGTTCCATAGATATACATGTACAGTGTTCCATAGATATACATGTGCAGTGTTCGATATATATACATGTGCAGTGTTCGATATATATACATGTACTGTGTTCCATAGATATACATGTACAGTGTTCCATAGATATACATGTACAGTGTTCCATAGATATACATGTACAGTGTTCCATAGATATACATGTACAGTGTTCCATAGATATACATGTACAGTGTTCCATAGATATACATGTACAGTGTTCCATAGGTATACATGTACAGTACAATGTTCCATAGATATACATGTACAGTACAATGTTCCATAGATATACATGTACAGTGTTCCATAGATATACATGTACAGTGTTCCATAGATATACATGTACAATGTTCCATAGATATACATGTACAGTGTTCCATATATATACATGTGCAGTGTTCGATATATATACATGTACTGTTCCATAGATATACATGTACAGTGTTCCATAGATATACATGTACAATGTTCCATAGATATACATGTACAGTGTTCCATAGATATACATGTACAATGTTCCATAGATATACATGTACAATGATCCATAGATATACATGTACAGTGTTCCATAGATATACATGTACAGTGCTCCATAGATATACATGTACACTGTTCCATAGATATACATGTGCAGTGTTCCATAGATATACATGTGCAGTGTTCCATATATATACATGTGCAGTGTTCTATAGATATACATGTACAATGTTCCATAGATATACATGTACAGTGCTCCATATATATACATGTGCAGTGTTCCATAGATATACATGTTCAGTGTTCCATATATATACATGTACAGTGTTCCATAGATATACATGTACAATGTTCCATTGATATACATGTACAATGTTCCATAGATATACATGTACAGTGTTCCATAGATATACATGTACAGTGTCCCATAGATATCCATGTACAGTATAGTGTTCCATAGATATACATGTACAGTGTTCCATATATATACATGTACAGTGTTCCATAGATATACATGTACAGTGTTCCATAGATATACATGTACAGTACAGTGTTCCATAGATATACATGTACAGTGTTCCATATATATACCTGTACAGTGTTCCATAGATATACATGTGCAGTGTTCGATATATATACATGTGCAGTGTTCGATATATATACATGTACTGTGTTCCATAGATATACATGTACAGTGTTCCATAGATATACATGTACAGTGTTCCATAGATATACATGTACAGTGTTCCATAGATATACATGTACAGTGTTCCATAGATATACATGTACAGTGTTCCATAGATATACATGTACAGTACAATGTTCCATAGGTATACATGTACAGTACAATGTTCCATAGATATACATGTACAGTACAATGTTCCATAGATATACATGTACAGTGTTCCATATCCATAGATATACATGTACAGTGTTCCATAGATATACATGTACAATGTTCCATAGATATACATGTACAGTGTTCCATATATATACATGTGCAGTGTTCGATATATATACATGTACTGTGTTCCATAGATATACATGTACAGTGTTCCATAGATATACATGTACAATGTTCCATATATATACATGTACAGTGTTCCATAGATATACATGTACAATGTTCCATAGATATACATGTACAATGATCCATAGATATACATGTACAGTGTTCCATAGATATACATGTACAGTGCTCCATAGATATACATGTACACTGTTCCATAGATATACATGTGCAGTGTTCCATAGATATACATGTGCAGTGTTCCATATATATACATGTGCAGTGTTCCATAGATATACATGTACAATGTTCCATAGATATACATGTACAGTGCTCCATATATATACATGTGCAGTGTTCCATAGATATACATGTTCAGTGTTCCATAGATATACATGTACAGTGTTCCATAGATATACATGTACAGTGTTCCATAGATATACATGTACAGTGTTCCATATATATACATGTACAATGTTCCATTGATATACATGTACAATGTTCCATAGATATACATGTACAGTGTTCCATAGATATACATGTACAGTGTCCCATAGATATCCATGTACAGTATAGTGTTCCATAGATATACATGTACAGTGTTCCATATATATACATGTACAGTGTTCCATAGATATACATGTACAGTGTTCCATAGATATACATGTACAGTACAGTGTTCCATAGATATACATGTACAGTGTTCCATATATATACCTGTACAGTGTTCCATAGATATACATGTACAGTGTTCCATAGATATACATGTACAGTACAGTGTTCCATTGATATACATGTACAGTGTTCCATATATATACATGTACAGTGTTCCATAGATATACATGTACAATGTTCCATAGATATACATGTATAATGTTCCATAGATATACATGTACAGTGTTCCATTGATATACATGTACAGTGTTCCATAGATATACATGTACAGTACAGTGTTCCATTCCATATATATATACATGTGCAGTGTTCCATATATATACATGTACAATGTTCCATAGATATACATGTACAGTGTTCCATAGATATACATGTACAATGTTCCATAGATATACATGTGCAGTGTTCCATATATATACATGTACAATGTTCCATAGATATACATGTACAGTGTTCCATAGATATACATGTACAATGTTCCATAGATATACATGTACAATGTTCCATAGATATACATGTACAGTGTTCTATATATAAACATGTACAGTACAATGTTCCATAAATATACATGTACAATGTTCCATAGATATACATGTACAGTACAGTGTTCCATATATATACATGTACAGTGTTCCATAGATATACATGTACAGTGTTCCATAGATATACATGTACAGTGTTCCATAGATATACATGTGCAGTGTTCGATATATATACATGTGCAGTGTTCGATATATATACATGTACTGTGTTCCATAGATATACATGTACAGTGTTCCATAGATATACATGTACAGTGTTCCATAGATATACATGTACAGTGTTCCATAGATATACATGTACAATGTTCCATAGATATACATGTACAATGTTCCATAGATATACATGTACAGTGTTCCATAGATATACATGTACAGTGTTCCATAGATATACATGTACACTGTTCCATAGATATACATGTACAGTGTTCCATAGATATACATGTACATGTTCCATAGATATACATGTACAGTGTTCCATAGATATACATGTACAGTGTTCCATAGATATACATGTACAGTGTTCCATAGATATACATGTACAGTGTTCCATATATATACATGTACAGTGTTCCATAGATATACATGTACAGTGTTCCATAGATATACATGTACAGTGTTCCATAGATATACATGTACAGTGTTCCATAGATATACATGTACAGTGTTCCATAGATATACATGTACAATGTTCCATAGATATACATGTACAGTATGTTCCATAGATATACATGTACAGTGTTCCATAGATATACATGTACAGTGTTCCATAGATATACATGTACAGTGTTCCATATATATACATGTACAGTGTTCCATAGATATACATGTACAGTGTTCCATAGATATACATGTACAGTACAGTGTTCCATAGATATACATGTACAGTGTTCCATATATATACCTGTACAGTGTTCCATAGATATACATGTACAGTGTTCCATAGATATACATGTACAGTACAGTGTTCCATTGATATACATGTACAGTGTTCCATATATATACATGTACAGTGTTCCATAGATATACATGTACAATGTTCCATAGATATACATGTATAATGTTCCATAGATATACATGTACAGTGTTCCATTGATATACATGTACAGTGTTCCATAGATATACATGTACAGTACAGTGTTCCATTCCATATATATATACATGTGCAGTGTTCCATATATATACATGTACAATGTTCCATAGATATACATGTACAGTGTTCCATAGATATACATGTACAATGTTCCATAGATATACATGTGCAGTGTTCCATATATATACATGTACAATGTTCCATAGATATACATGTACAGTGTTCCATAGATATACATGTACAATGTTCCATAGATATACATGTACAATGTTCCATAGATATACATGTACAGTGTTCTATATATAAACATGTACAGTACAATGTTCCATAAATATACATGTACAATGTTCCATAGATATACATGTACAGTACAGTGTTCCATATATATACATGTACAGTGTTCCATAGATATACATGTACAGTGTTCCATAGATATACATGTACAGTGTTCCATAGATATACATGTGCAGTGTTCGATATATATACATGTGCAGTGTTCGATATATATACATGTACTGTGTTCCATAGATATACATGTACAGTGTTCCATAGATATACATGTACAGTGTTCCATAGATATACATGTACAGTGTTCCATAGATATACATGTACAGTGTTCCATAGATATACATGTACAGTGTTCCATAGATATACATGTGCAGTGTTCCATAGATATACATGTGCAGTGTTCCATAGATATACATGTACAATGCTCCATAGATATACATGTACAATGTTCCATATATATACATGTACAGTGTTCCATAGATATACATGTACAGTGTTCCATAGATATACATGTACAGTGTTCCATAGATATACATGTACAATGTTCCATAGATATACATGTATAGTGTTCTATAGATATACATGTACAGTGTTCCATAGATATACATGTACAATGTTCCATATATATACATGTACAATATTCCATAGATATACATGTACAGTGTTCCATAGATATACATGTACAATGTTCCATAGATATACATGTACAGTGCTCCATAGATATACATGTACACTGGTCCATAGATATACATGTACAGTGTTCCATAGATATACATGTACAGTGTTCCATAGATATACATGTACAGTGTTCCATAGATATACATGTACAGTACAATGTTCCATAGATATACATGTACAGTGTTCCATATCCATAGATATACATGTACAGTGTTCCATAGATATACATGTACAATGTTCCATAGATATACATGTACAGTGTTCCATAGATATACATGTACAGTGTTCCATAGATATACATGTACAGTGTTCCATAGATATACATGTACAGTGTTCCATAGATATACATGTGCAGTGTTCCATAGATATACATGTGCAGTGTTCCATAGATATACATGTACACTCCTCCATAGATATACATGTACAATGTTCCATAGATATACATGTACAGTGTTCCATAGATATACATGTACAGTGTTCCATAGATATACATGTACAGTGTTCCATAGATATACATGTACAATGTTCCATAGATATACATGTATAGTGTTCTATAGATATACATGTACAGTGTTCCATAGATATACATGTACAATGTTCCATAGATATACATGTACAATATTCCATAGATATACATGTATAGTGTTCCATAGATATACATGTACAATGTTCCATATATATACATGTCCAGTGTTCCATAGATATACATGTACAATGTTCCATAGATATACATGTACAATGTTCCATGGATATACATGTACATTGTTCTATGGATATACATGTACAGTGTTCTATATATAAACATGTACAGTACAATGTTCCATAGATATACATGTACAATGTTCCATAGATATACATGTACAGTACAGTGTTCCATAGATATACATGTACAGTGTTCCATAGATATACATGTACAATGTTCCATATATATACATGTACAGTGTTCCATAGATATACATGTACAATGTTCCATAGATATACATGTACAATGATCCATAGATATACATGTACAGTGTTCCATATATATACATGTACAGTGCTCCATAGATATACATGTACACTGTTCCATAGATATACATGTACAGTGTTCCATAGATATACATGTGCAGTGTTCCATAGATATACATGTGCAGTGTTCCATAGATATACATGTACAATGCTCCATAGATATACATGTACAATGTTCCATAGATATATATGTACAGTGTTCCATAGATATACATGTACAGTGTTCCATAGATATACATGTACAGTGTTCCATAGATATACATGTACAATGTTCCATAGATATACATGTATAGTGTTTTATAGATATACATGTACAGTGTTCCATAGATATACATGTACAATGTTCTATATATATACATGTACAATATTCCATAGATATACATGTACAGTGTTCCATAGATATACATGTACAATGTTCCATAGATATACATGTACAGTGCTCCATAGATATACATGTACACTGGTCCATAGATATACATGTACAGTGTTCCATAGATATACATGTACAGTGTTCCATAGATATACATGTACAGTGTTCCATAGATATACATGTACAGTACAATGTTCCATAGATATACATGTACAGTGTTCCATATCCATAGATATACATGTACAGTGTTCCATAGATATACATGTACAATGTTCCATAGATATACATGTACAGTGTTCCATATATATACATGTGCAGTGTTTGATATATATACATGTACTGTGTTCCATAGATATACATGTACAGTGTTCCATAGATATACATGTACAGTGTTCCATAGATATACATGTACAGTGTTCCATAGATATACATGTACAGTGTTCCATAGATATACATGTGCAGTGTTCCATAGATATACATGTGCAGTGTTCCATAGATATACATGTACAGTGTTCCATAGATATACATGTACAGTGTTCCATAGATATACATGTACAGTGTTCCATAGATATACATGTACAGTGTTCCATAGATATACATGTACAGTGTTCCATAGATATACATGTACAATGTTCCATAGATATACATGTATAGTGTTCTATAGATATACATGTACAGTGTTCCATAGATATACATGTACAATGTTCCATAGATATACATGTACAATATTCCATAGATATACATGTATAGTGTTCCATAGATATACATGTACAATGTTCCATAGATATACATGTACAATGTTCCATAGATATACATGTACAGTACAGTGTTCCATTCCATATATATATACATGTGCAGTGTTCCATATATATACATGTACAATGTTCCATAGATATACATGTACAGTGTTCCATAGATATACATGTACAATGTTCCATAGATATACATGTGCAGTGTTCCATATATATACATGTACAATGTTCCATAGATATACATGTACAGTGTTCCATAGATATACATGTACAATGTTCCATAGATATACATGTACAGTGTTCCATAGATATACATGTACAGTGTTCCATAGATATACATGTACAGTGTTCCATAGATATACATGTACAGTGTTCCATATATATACATGTACAGTGTTCCATAGATATACATGTACAGTGTTCCATAGATATACATGTACACTGTTCCATAGATATACGTGTAGTGTTCCATAGATATACATGTACAGTGTTCTATAGATATACATGCACAGTGTTCCATAGATATACATGTACAATGTTCCATAGATATACATGTACAGTGTTCCATAGATATACGTGTAGTGTTCCATAGATATACATGTACAGTGTTCCATAGATATACATGTACAGTGTTCCATAGATATACATGTACAGTGTTCCATAGATATACATGTACAGTGTTCCATAGATATACATGTACAGTGTTCCATAGATATACATGTACAGTGTTCCATAGATATACATGTACAGTACAATGTTCCATAGGTATACATGTACAGTACAATGTTCCATAGATATACATGTACAGTACAATGTTCCATAGATATACATGTACAGTGTTCCATATCCATAGATATACATGTACAGTGTTCCATAGATATACATGTACAATGTTCCATAGATATACATGTACAGTGTTCCATATATATACATGTGCAGTGTTCGATATATATACATGTACTGTGTTCCATAGATATACATGTACAGTGTTCCATAGATATACATGTACAATGTTCCATATATATACATGTACAGTGTTCCATAGATATACATGTACAATGTTCCATAGATATACATGTACAATGATCCATAGATATACATGTACAGTGTTCCATAGATATACATGTACAGTGCTCCATAGATATACATGTACATGTTCCATAGATATACATGTGCAGTGTTCCATAGATATACATGTGCAGTGTTCCATATATATACATGTGCAGTGTTCCATAGATATACATGTACAATGTTCCATAGATATACATGTACAGTGCTCCATATATATACATGTGCAGTGTTCCATAGATATACATGTTCAGTGTTCCATAGATATACATGTACAGTGTTCCATAGATATACATGTACAGTGTTCCATAGATATACATGTACAGTGTTCCATATATATACATGTACAATGTTCCATAGATATACATGTACAATGTTCCATAGATATACATGTACAGTGTTCCTAGATATACATGTACAGTGTCCCATAGATATCCATGTACAGTATAGTGTTCCATAGATATACATGTACAGTGTTCCATATATATACATGTACAGTGTTCCATAGATATACATGTACAGTGTTCCATAGATATACATGTACAGTACAGTGTTCCATAGATATACATGTACAGTGTTCCATATATATATACCTGTACAGTGTTCCATAGATATACATGTACAGTGTTCCATAGATATACATGTACAGTACAGTGTTCCATTGATATACATGTACAGTGTTCCATATATATACATGTACAGTGTTCCATAGATATACATGTACAATGTTCCATAGATATACATGTATAATGTTCCATAGATATACATGTACAATGTTCCATTGATATACATGTACAGTGTTCCATAGATATACATGTACAGTACAGTGTTCCATTCCATATATATATACATGTGCAGTGTTCCATATATATACATGTACAATGTTCCATAGATATACATGTACAGTGTTCCATAGATATACATGTACAATGTTCCATAGATATACATGTGCAGTGTTCCATATATATACATGTACAATGTTCCATAGATATACATGTACAGTGTTCCATAGATATACATGTACAGTGTTCCATAGATATACATGTACAGTGTTCCATAGATATACATGTACATGTTCCATAGATATACATGTACAGTGTTCCATAGATATACATGTACAGTGTTCCATAGATATACATGTACAGTGTTCCATATATATACATGTACAGTGTTCCATAGATATACATGTACAGTGTTCCATAGATATACATGTACACTGTTCCATAGATATACGTGTAGTGTTCCATAGATATACATGTACAGTGTTCTATAGATATACATGCACAGTGTTCCATAGATATACATGTACAATGTTCCATAGATATACATGTACAGTGTTCCATAGATATACGTGTAGTGTTCCATAGATATACATGTACAGTGTTCCATAGATATACATGTACAATGTTCCATAGATATACATGTACAGTGTTCCATGGATATACATGTACAGTGTTCTATATATAAACATGTACAGTACAATGTTCCATAGATATACATGTACAGTGTTCCATAGATATACATGTACAGTACAGTGTTCCATAGATATACATGTACAGTGTTCCATAGATATACATGTACAGTGTTCCATATATACATGTACAGTGTTCCATATATATACATGTACAGTGTTCCATAGATATACATGTACAGTGTCCATATATATACATGTACAGTGTTCCATAGATATACATGTACAGTGTTCCATAGATATACATGTACAGTGTTCCATAGATATACATGTACAGTGTTCCATAGATATACATGTACAGTGTTCCATAGATATACATGTACAGTGTTCCATAGATATACATGTACAGTGTTCCATAGATATACATGTGCAGTGTTCCATAGATATACATGTATAGTGTTCTATAGATATACATGTACAGTGTTCCATAGATATACATGTACAATGTTCCATATATATACATGTACAATATTCCATAGATATACATGTACAGTGTTCCATAGATATACATGTACAATGTTCCATAGATATACATGTACAATGTTCCATAGATATACATGTACAGTGTTCTATGGATATACATGTACAGTGTTCTATATATAAACATGTACAGTACAATGTTCCATAGATATACATGTACAATGTTCCATAGATATACATGTACAGTACAGTGTTCCATAGATATACGTGTAGTGTTCCATAGATATACATGTACAATGTTCCATAGATATACATGTACAATGTTCCATAGATATACATGTACAGTGTTCCATGGATATACATGTACAGTGTTCTATATATAAACATGTACAGTACAATGTTCCATAAATATACATGTACAATGTTCCATAGATATACATGTACAGTACAGTGTTCCATATATATACATGTACAGTGTTCCATAGATATACATGTGCAGTGTTCGATATATATACATGTGCAGTGTTCGATATATATACATGTACTGTGTTCCATAGATATACATGTACAGTGTTCCATAGATATACATGTATAGTGTTCTATAGATATACATGTACAGTGTTCCATAGATATACATGTACAATGTTCCATAGATATACATGTACAATGTTCCATAGATATACATGTACAGTGTTCTATGGATATACATGTACAGTGTTCTATATATAAACATGTACAGTACAATGTTCCATAGATATACATGTACAATGTTCCATAGATATACATGTACAGTACAGTGTTCCATAGATATACATGTACAGTGCTCCATAGATATACATGTACACTGTTCCATAGATATACATGTACAGTGTTCCATAGATATACATGTACAGTGTTCCATATATATACATGTACAGTGTTCCATAGGTATACATGTACAGTGTTCCATAGATATACATGTACAGTGTTCCATAGATATACATGTGCAGTGTTCCATAGCTATACATGTACAGTGTTCCATATATATACATGTACAGTGTTCCATAGATATACATGTGCAGTGTTCCATAGCTATACATGTACAATGTTCCATATATATACATGTACAGTGTTCCATAGATATACATGTACAATGTTCCATAGATATACATGTACAATGTTCCATAGATATACATGTACAATGATCCATAGATATACATGTACAGTGTTCCATAGATATACATGTACAGTGCTCCATAGATATACATGTACACTGTTCCATAGATATACATGTACAGTGTTCCATAGATATACATGTACAGTGTTCCATAGATATACATGTACAATGTTCCATAGATATACATGTACAATGATCCATAGATATACATGTACAGTGTTCCATAGATATACATGTACAGTGCTCCATAGATATACATGTACACTGTTCCATAGATATACATGTACAGTGTTCCATAGATATACATGTACAGTGTTCCATAGATATACATGTACAATGTTCCATAGATATACATGTACAATGATCCATAGATATACATGTACAGTGTTCCATAGATATACATGTACAGTGCTCCATAGATATACATGTACAGTGTTCCATAGATATACATGTACAGTGCTCCATAGATATACATGTACAGTACAATGCTCCATATACTTCCAATTGTATTTATTTGCAGATTACTTGTGGTGATGAAGGCCAGGATGAAGGTCTACAGTGGAATTCCAGTCATCTTGACATAGTAGATCATAGTGGGCAGATGATAGAGAGGTTATGCTTTGATGCTGATGGCATGGAGATGCCAACAAATAAGTCCTTCTCTTATGAACAAGATGGATACATACACGAGCAGCGAGTGGACCATCATGGTCATATAAGAATCATAAAAGATACGAGTCAAACTAGTCACATAGAATTTTTGGAAGATGAAGATGATGGTTATGATGATATGGGTTTGTATAGCTGTTCCATAACCATATATATACATGTACAGTGTTCCATAACCATAGATATACATGTACAGTGTTCCATAGCCATATATATACATGTACAGTGTTCCATAACCATAGATATACATGTACAGTGTTCCATAACCATAGATATACATGTACAGTGTTCCATAACCATATATATACATGTACAGTGTTCCATAACCATAGATATACATGTACAGTGTTCCATAGATATACATGTACAGTGTTCCATAACCATATATATACATGTACAGTGTTCCATAACCATATATATACATGTACAGTGTTCCATAACCATATATATACATGTACAGTGTTCCATGACCATATATATACATGTACAGTGTTCCATATCATAGATATACATGTACAGTGTTCCATATCATAGATATACATGTACAGTGTTACATATCCATAGATATACATGTACAGTGTTCCATGACCATAGATATACATGTACAGTGTTCCATAACCATAGATATACATGTACAGTGTTCCATAACCATAGATATACATGTACAGTGTTCCATATCATAGATATACATGTACAGTGTTCCATAACCATAGATATACATGTACAGTGTTCCATAACCATATATATACATGTACAGTGTTCCATAGCTATACATGTACAGTGTTCCATAACCATAGATATACATTTACAGTGTTCCATAACCATAGATATACATGTACAGTGTTCCATAACCATAGATATACATGTACAGTGTTCCATAACCATAGATATACATGTACAGTGTTCCATAACCATAGATATACATGTACAGTGTTCCATAACCATATATATACATGTACAGTGTTCCATAACCATAGATATACATGTACAGTGTTCCATAACCATAGATATACATGTACAGTGTTCCATAACCATAGATATACATGTACAGTGTTCCATATCATATATATACATGTACAGTGTTCCATAGCCATATATATACATGTACAGTGTTCCATAACCATAGATATACATGTACAGTGTTCCATAGCCATATATATATACATGTACAGTGTTCCATAACCATAGATATACATGTACAGTGTTCCATAACCATAGATATACATGTACAGTGTTCCATAACCATAGATATACATGTACAGTGTTCCATAACCATAGATATACATGTACAGTGTTCCATAACCATATCTATACATGTACAGTGTTCCGTAACCATAGATATACATGTACAGTGTTCCATAACCATAGATATACATGTACAGTGTTCCGTAACCATAGATATACATGTACAGTGTTCCATAACCATATATATACATGTACAGTGTTCCA
>JABXNX010000028.1:245636-385720 GCA_014843695.1 Archivesica marissinica
CATATACAGTGTTCCATAACCATAGATATACATGTACAGTGTTCCATATATATATACATGTACAGTGTTCCATAACCATATATATACATGTACAGTGTTCCATATCATAGATATACATGTACAGTGTTCCATAACCATATATATACATGTACAGTGTTCCATAACCATATATATACATGTACAGTGTTCCATAACCATATATATACATGTACAGTGTTCCATATCCATATATATACATGTACAGTGTTCCATGACCATAGATATACATGTGCAGTGTTCCATAACCTTAGATATACATGTACAGTGTTCCATAACGATAGATATACATGTGCAGTGTTCCGTAACCATAGATATACATGTACAGTGTTCCGTAACCATAGATATACATGTGCAGTGTTCCATAACCATAGATATACATGTACAGTGTTCCATAAATATACATGTACAGTGTTCCATAACCATAGATATACATGTACAGTGTTCCATGACCATATATATACATGTACAGTGTTCCATAACCATATATATACATGTACAGTGTTCCATGACCATAGATATACATGTACAGTGTTCCATATCATAGATATACATGTACAGTGTTCCATGACCATAGATATACATGTACAGTGTTCCATAACCATAGATATACATGTACAGTGTTCCATAACCATAGATATACATGTACAGTGTTCCATAACCATAGATATACATGTACAGTGTTCCATAACCATAGATATACATGTACAGTGTTCCATAACCATAGATATACATGTACAGTGTTCCATAACCATAGATATACATGTACAGTGTTCCATAACCATATATATACATGTACAGTGTTCCATACCATAGATATACATGTACAGTGTTCCATATCATAGATATACATGTACAGTGTTCCATGACCATAGATATACATGTACAGTGTTCCATAACCATAGATATACATGTACAGTGTTCCATAACCATAGATATACATGTACAGTGTTCCATATCATAGATATACATGTACAGTGTTCCATAACCATATATATATACATGTACAGTGTTCCATAACCATAGATATACATGTACAGTGTTCCATAGATATACATGTACAGTGTTCCATAACCATAGATATACATGTACAGTGTTCCATGACCATATATATACATGTACAGTGTTCCATAACCATATATATACATGTACAGTGTTCCATGACCATAGATATACATGTACAGTGTTCCATATCATATATATACATGTACAGTGTTCCATGACCATAGATATACATGTACAGTGTTCCATAACCATAGATATACATGTACAGTGTTCCATAACCATAGATATACAATTACAGTGTTCCATATCATAGATATACATGTACAGTGTTCCATGACCATAGATATACATGTACAGTGTTCCATAACCATAGATATACATGTACAGTGTTCCATAACCATAGATATACATGTACATTGTTCCATAACCATATATATACATGTACAGTGTTTCATAACCATAGATATACATGTACAGTGTTTCATGACCATAGATATACATGTACAGTGTTCCATAACCATATATATACATGTACAGTGTTCCATGACCATAGATATACATGTACAGTGTTCCATATCATAGATATACATGTACAGTGTTCCATAACCATAGATATACATGTACAGTGTTCCATAACCATAGATATACATGTACAGTGTTCCTAACATATATATACATGTACAGTGTTCCATAACCATAGATATACATGTACAGTGTTCCATAACCATAGATATACATGTACAGTGTTCCATAGATATACATGTACAGTGTTCCATAGATATACATGTACAGTGTTCCATAGATATACATGTACAGTGTTCCATAGCCATAGATATACATGTACAGTGTTCCATAGATATACATGTACAGTGTTCCATAACCATATATATACATGTACAGTGTTCCATAACCATAGATATACATGTACAGTGTTCCATAACCATAGATATACATGTACAGTGTTCCATAGATATACATGTACAGTGTTCCATAACCATAGATATACATGTACAGTGTTCCATGACCATATATATACATGTACAGTGTTCCATAACCATATATATACATGTACAGTGTTCCATGACCATAGATATACATGTACAGTGTTCCATATCATAGATATACATGTACAGTGTTCCATGACCATAGATATACATGTACAGTGTTCCATAACCATAGATATACATGTACAGTGTTCCATAACCATAGATATACATGTACAGTGTTCCATAACCATATATATACATGTACAGTGTTCCATAACCATAGATATACATGTACAGTGTTCCATAACCATAGATATACATGTACAGTGTTCCATAGATATACATGTACAGTGTTCCATAACCATAGATATACATGTACAGTGTTCCATATATATACATGTACAGTGTTCCATAACCATATATATACATGTACAGTGTTCCATAACCATAGATATACATGTACAGTGTTCCATATATATACATGTACAGTGTTCCATAACCATAATATACATGTACAGTGTTCCATATCATAGATATACATGTACAGTGTTCCATAACCATATATATACATGTACAGTGTTCTTCAGTGTTACCATAGTATACATGTACAGTGTTCCATAACCATATATATACATGTACAGTGTTCCATAACCATATATATACATGTACAGTGTTCCATACATGACCATAGATATACATGTACAGTGTTCCATAACCATAGATATACATGTACAGTGTTCCATAACCATAGATATACATGTACAGTGTTCCATAATATATACATGTACAGTGTTCCATAACCATATATATACATGTACAGTGTTCCATACCATAGATATACATGTACAGTGTTCCATAGCCATATATATACATGTACAGTGTTCCATACCATATATATACATGTACAGTGTTCCATAACCATATATATACATGTACAGTGTTCCATAACCATATATATACATGTACAGTGTTCCATATGACCATAGATATACATGTACAGTGTTCCATAACCATATATATACATGTACAGTGTTCCATAACCATATATATACATGTACAGTGTTCCATATCCATAGATATACATGTACAGTGTTCCATAACCATAGATATACATTAAGTGTTCCATAACCATAGATATACATGTACAGTGTTCCATATATATATACATGTACAGTGTTCCATAACCATATATATACATGTACAGTGTTCCATATCATAGATATACATGTACAGTGTTCCATAGCCATATATATACATGTACAGTGTTCCATAACCATAGATATACATGTACAGTGTTCCATATCATATATATACATGTACAGTGTTCTACCATATATATACAGTACAGTGTTCCATTGTCAGTGTTATTATAATGTACAGTGTTCATACATAATATCATGTACAGTGTTCCATAACCATAGATATACATGTCAGGTTCATACATATATACATGTCAGGTTCATATATACATGTACAGTGTTCCATAACCATAGATATACATGTACAGTGTTCCATAACCATATATATACATGTACAGTGTTCCATAACATAGATATACATGTACAGTGTTCCATAACCATAGATATACATGTACAGTGTTCCATAACATAGATATACATGTACAGTGTTCCATAACCATAGATATACATGTACAGTGTTCCATAACCATAGATATACATGTACAGTGTTCCATATATATATACATGTACAGTGTTCCATAACCATATATATACATGTACAGTGTTCCATATCATAGATATACATGTACAGTGTTCCATAACCATAGATATACATGTACAGTGTTCCATAACCATATATATACATGTACAGTGTTCCATAACCATATATATACATGTACAGTGTTCCATAACCATATATATACATGTACAGTGTTCCATAACCATAGATATACATGTACAGTGTTCCATAACCATATATATACATGTACAGTGTTCCATAACCATATATATACATGTACAGTGTTCCATAACCATATATATACATGTACAGTGTTCCATAACCATATATATACATGTACAGCATTCCATAACCATATATATACATGTACAGTGTTCCATAACCATAGATATACATGTACAGTGTTCCGTAACCATAGATATACATGTACAGTGTTCCGAAACCATAGATATACATGTACAGTGTTCCATAAACATATATATACATGTACAGCATTCCATAACCATATATATACATGTACAGTGTTCCATAACCATAGATATACATGTACAGTGTTCCGAAACCATAGATATACATGTACAGTGTTCCATAACCATAGATATACATGTGCAGTGTTCCATAACCATAGATATACATGTGCAGTGTTCCATAACCATAGATATACATGTACAGTGTTCCATAACCATAGATATACATGTACAGCATTCCATAACCATATATATACATGTACAGTGTTCCATAACCATATATATACATGTACAGTGTTCCGTAACCATAGATATACATGTGCAGTGTTCCATGACCATATATATACATGTACAGCATTCCATAACCATATATATACATGTACAGTGTTCCATAACCATAGATATACATGTACAGTGTTCCGTAACCATAGATATACATGTGCAGTGTTCCGAAACCATAGATATACATGTACAGTGTTCCGTAACCATAGATATACATGTGCAGTGTTCCATAACCATAGATATACATGTGCAGTGTTCCATAACCATAGATATACATGTACAGTGTTCCATAACCATAGATATACATGTACAGTGTTCCGTAACGATATATATACATGTACAGTGTTCCATAAGCATAGATATACATGTACAGTGTTCCATAGCCATAGATATACATGTACAGTGTTCCATAGATATACATGTACAGTGTTCCATAGATATACATGTACAGTGTTCCATAGATATACATGTGCAGTGTTCCATAGCCATAGATATACATGTACAGTGTTCCATAGATATACATGTACAGTGTTCCATAACCATATATATACATGTACAGTGTTCCATAACCATAGATATACATGTACAGTGTTCCATAACCATAGATATACATGTACAGTGTTCCATAACCATAGATATACATGTACAGTGTTCCATAACCATAGATATACATGTACAGTGTTCCATAACCATATATATACATGTACAGTGTTCCTAACCATATATAATGTACAGTGTTCCATAACCATAGATATACATGTACAGTGTTCATAACCATATATATACATGTACAGTGTTCCATAACCATAGATATACATGTACAGTGTTCCATAACCATATATACATGTACAGTGTTCCATAACCATATATATACATGTACAGTGTTCCATAACCATAGATATACATGTACAGTGTTCCATAACCATATATATACATGTACAGTGTTCCATAACCATAGATATACATGTACAGTGTTCCATAGATATACATGTACAGTGTTCCATAACCATAGATATACATGTACAGTGTTCCATAGATATACATGTACAGTGTTCCATAACCATATATATACATGTACAGTGTTCCATAACCATAGATATACATGTACAGTGTTCCATAACCATAGATATACATGTACAGTGTTCCATAACCATAGATATACATGTACAGTGTTCCATAACCATAGATATACATGTACAGTGTTCCATAACCATAGATATACATGTACAGTGTTCCATAACCATATATATACATGTACAGTGTTCCATAACCATAGATATACATGTACAGTGTTCCATAACCATATATATACATGTACAGTGTTCCATAACCATATATATACATGTACAGTGTTCCATATACTAGATATACATGTAAGCATAGATATACATGTACAGTGTTCCATAACCATATATATACATGTACAGTGTTCCATAGCCATAGATATACATGTACAGTGTTCCATATCATATATATACATGTACAGTGTTACATAGCCATATATATACATGTACAGTGTTCCATAACCATATATATACATGTACAGTGTTCCATATCCATATATATACATGTACAGTGTTCCATGACCATAGATATACATGTGCAGTGTTCCATAACCATAGATATACATGTACAGTGTTCCATAACGATAGATATACATGTGCAGTGTTCCGTAACCATAGATATACATGTACAGTGTTCCGTAACCATAGATATACATATGCAGTGTTCCATAACCACCATAGATATACATGTACAGTGTTCCATAAATATACATGTACAGTGTTCCATAACCATAGATATACATGTACAGTGTTCCATGACCATATATATACATGTACAGTGTTCCATAACCATATATATACATGTACAGTGTTCCATGACCATAGATATACATGTACAGTGTTCCATATCATAGATATACATGTACAGTGTTCCATGACCATAGATATACATGTACAGTGTTCCATAACCATAGATATACATGTACAGTGTTCCATAACCATAGATATACATGTACAGTGTTCCATATATATACATGTACAGTGTTCCATAAACAGTCCATAGATATACATGTACAGTGTTCCATATATATACATGTACAGTGTTCCATAAACCATCCATAGATATACATGTACAGTGTTCCATAGATATACATGTACAGTGTTCCATAGATATACATGTACAGTGTTCCATATATATACATGTACAGTGTTCCATGATATACATGTACAGTGTTCCATAGATATACATGTACAGTGTTCCATAATATATTACAGTGTTCCATAGATATACATGTACAGTGTTCCATATATATACATGTACAGTGTTCCATAACCATAGATATAATATCATTACAGTGTTCCATATCATAGATATACATGTACAGTGTTCCATGACCATAGATATACATGTACAGTGTTCCATAACCATAGATATACATGTACAGTGTTCCATAACCATAGATATACATGTACAGTGTTCCATAACCATATATATACATGTACAGTGTTCCATAACCATAGATATACATGTACAGTGTTCATACCATAGATATACATGTACAGTTTCCATAACCATATATATACATGTACAGTGTTCCATAACCATAGATATACATGTACAGTGTTCCATAACCATAGATATACATGTACAGTGTTCCATAACCATAGATATACATGTACAGTGTTCCATAACCATAGATATACATGTACAGTGTTCCATAACCATAGATATACATGTACAGTGTTCCATAACCATAGATATACATGTACAGTGTTCCATAACCATAGATATACATGTACAGTGTTCCATAACCATAGATATACATGTACAGTGTTCCATAACCATAGATATACATGTACAGTGTTCCATAACCATAGATATACATGTACAGTGTTCCATAACCATAGATATACATGTACAGTGTTCCATAACCATAGATATACATGTACAGTGTTCCATAACCATAGATATACATGTACAGTGTTCCATAACCATAGATATACATGTACAGTGTTCCATAACCATAGATATACATGTACAGTGTTCCATGACCATAGATATACATGTACAGTGTTCCATAACCATAGATATACATGTACAGTGTTCCATAACCATATATATACATGTACAGTGTTCCATAACCATAGATATACATGTACAGTGTTCCATAACCATAGATATACATGTACAGTGTTCCATAACCATATATATACATGTACAGTGTTCCATAACCATAGATATACATGTACAGTGTTCCATGACCATATATATACATGTACAGTGTTCCATAACCATATATATACATGTACAGTGTTCCATGACCATAGATATACATGTACAGTGTTCCATATCATAGATATACATGTACAGTGTTCCATGACCATATATATACATGTACAGTGTTCCATAACCATAGATATACATGTACAGTGTTCCATAACCATAGATATACATGTACAGTGTTTCATAACCATATATATATACATGTACAGCATTCCATAACCATATATATATACATGTACAGTGTTCCATAATCATAGATATACATGTACAGTGTTCCATAGCCATATATATACATGTACAGTGTTCCATAACCATAGATATACATGTACAGTGTTCCATAACCATATATATACATGTACAGTGTTCCATAACCATATATATACATGTACAGTGTTCCATATGTACAGTGTTCCATGACCATAGATATACATGTACAGTGTTCCATAACCATATATATACATGTACAGTGTTCCATAACCATATATATACATGTACAGTGTTCCATATACCATAGATATACATGTACAGTGTTCCATAACCATAGATATACATGTACAGTGTTCCATAACCATAGATATACATGTACAGTGTTCCATAATATATACATGTACAGTGTTCCATAACCATATATATACATGTACAGTGTTCCAATCATAGATATACATGTACAGTGTTCCATAGCCATATATACATGTACAGTGTTCCATAACCATAGATATACATGTACAGTGTTCCATAACCATATATATACATGTACAGTGTTCCATAACCATATATATACATGTACAGTGTTCCATATACACATAGATATACATGTACAGTGTTCCATAACCATATATATACATGTACAGTGTTCCATAACCATATATATACATGTACAGTGTTCCATATGTACAGTGTTCCATGACCATAGATATACATGTACAGTGTTCCATAACCATAGATATACATATACAGTGTTCCATAACCATAGATATACATGTACAGTGTTCCATATATATATACATGTACAGTGTTCCATAACCATATATATACATGTACAGTGTTCCATATCATAGATATACATGTACAGTGTTACATAGCCATATATATACATGTACAGTGTTCCATAGCCATAGATATACATGTACAGTGTTCCATATCATATATATACATGTACAGTGTTACATAGCCATATATATACATGTACAGTGTTCCATAACCATATATATACATGTACAGTGTTCCATATCCATATATATACATGTACAGTGTTCCATGACCATAGATATACATGTGCAGTGTTCCATAACCATAGATATACATGTACAGTGTTCCATAACCATATATATATACATGTACAGTGTTCCATAACCATAGATATACATGTACAGTGTTCCATAACCATAGATATACATGTACAGTGTTCCATAACCATATATATACATGTACAGTGTTCCATAACCATATATATACATGTACAGTGTTCCATATTACCATAGATATACATGTACAGTGTTCCATAACCATATATATACATGTACAGTGTTCCATACCATAGATATACATGTACAGTGTTCCATACCATATATATACATGTACAGTGTTCCATAACCATATATATATACATGTACAGTGTTCCATAACCATATATATACATGTACAGTGTTCCATATCATAGATATACATGTACAGTGTTCCATAACCATATATATACATGTACAGTGTTCCATAACCATATATATATACATGTACAGTGTTCCATATCATAGATATACATGTACAGTGTTACATAGCCATATATATACATGTACAGTGTTCCATAACCATAGATATACATGTACAGTGTTCCATAACCATAGATATACATGTACAGTGTTCCATAGATATACATGTACAGTGTTCCATAACCATAGATATACATGTACAGTGTTCCATGACCATATATATACATGTACAGTGTTCCATAACCATATATATACATGTACAGTGTTCCATGACCATAGATATACATGTACAGTGTTCCATATCATAGATATACATGTACAGTGTTCCATACCATAGATATACATGTACAGTGTTCCATAACCATAGATATACATGTACAGTGTTCCATGACCATAGATATACATGTACAGTGTTCCATATATATACATGTACAGTGTTCCATAACCATATATATACATGTACAGTGTTCCATATCATAGATATACATGTACAGTGTTCCATAACCATATATATATACATGTACAGTGTTCCATAACCATAGATATACATGTACAGTGTTCCATAGATATACATGTACAGTGTTCCATAACCATAGATATACATGTACAGTGTTCCATAACCATATATATACATGTACAGTGTTCCATAACCATATATATACATGTACAGTGTTCCATAACCATAGATATACATGTACAGTGTTCCATATCATAATATACATGTACAGTGTTCCATACCATAGATATACATGTACAGTGTTCCATAACCATAGATATACATGTACAGTGTTCCATAACCATAGATATACATGTACAGTGTTCCATATCATAGATATACATGTACAGTGTTCCATAACCATAGATATACATGTACAGTGTTCCATAACCATAGATATACATGTACAGTGTTCCATAACCATAGATATACATGTACAGTGTTCCATAACCATAATATACATGTACAGTGTTCCATAACCATAGATATACATGTACAGTGTTCCATGACCATAGATATACATGTACAGTGTTCCATAACCATATATATACATGTACAGTGTTCCATGACCATAGATATACATGTACAGTGTTCCATATCATAGATATACATGTACAGTGTTCCATGACCATAGATATACATGTACAGTGTTCCATAACCATAGATATACATGTACAGTGTTCCATAACCATAGATATACATGTACAGTGTTTCATAACCATATATATACATGTACAGTGTTCCATAACCATAGATATACATGTACAGTGTTCCATAACCATAGATATACATGTACAGTGTTCCATATATATACATGTACAGTGTTCCATAATCATAGATATACATGTACAGTGTTCCATATATATACATGTACAGTGTTCCATAACCATATATATACATGTACAGTGTTCCATAACCATAGATATACATGTACAGTGTTCCATATATATACATGTACAGTGTTCCATAACCATATATATACATGTACAGTGTTCCATATCATTGATATACATGTACAGTGTTCCATAACCATATATATATACATGCACAGTGTTCCATAACCATATATATATACATGTACAGTGTTCCATAACCATATATATATACATGTACAGTGTTCCATATCATAGATATACATGTACAGTGTTACTTAGCCATATATATACATGTACAGTGTTCTAAAACCATATATATACATGTACAGTGTTCCATAACCATAGATATACATGTGCAGTGTTCCATAACCATATATATATACATGTACAGTGTTCCATATCATAGATATACATGTACAGTGTTACATAGCCATATATATACATGTACAGTGTTCTAAAACCATATATATACATGTACAGTGTTCCATAACCATATATATACATGTACAGTGTTCCATAACCATATATATACATGTACAGTGTTCCGTAACCATAGATATACATGTGCAGTGTTCCATAACCATAGATATACATGTACAGTGTTCCGTAACCATAGATATACATGTGCAGTGTTCCATAACCATAGATATACATGTGCAGTGTTCCATAACCATAGATATACATGTACAGTGTTCCATAACCATAGATATACATGTACAGTGTTCCGTAACGATAGATATACATGTACAGTGTTCCATAACCATAGATATACATGTACAGTGTTCCATAGATATACATGTACAGTGTTCCATAACCATAGATATACATGTACAGTGTTCCATAACCATAGATATACATGTACAGTGTTCCATAACCATAGATATACATGTACAGTGTTCCATGACCATAGATATACATGTACAGTGTTCCATATGTACAGTGTTCCATGACCATAGATATACATGTACAGTGTTCCATAACCATATATATACATGTACAGTGTTCCATAACCATAGATATACATGTACAGTGTTCCATATCATAGATATACATGTACAGTGTTCCATAACCATAGATATACATGTACAGTGTTCCATAACCATAGATATACATGTACAGTGTTCCATAACCATAGATATACATGTACAGTGTTCCATAACCATAGATATACATGTACAGTGTTCCATAACCATAGATATACATGTACAGTGTTCCATAACCATATATATACATGTACAGTGTTCCATAGCCATATATACATGTACAGTGTTCCATAATCATAGATATACATGTACAGTGTTCCATAGCCATATATATACATGTACAGTGTTCCATAACCATATATATACATGTACAGTGTTCCATATGTACAGTGTTCCATGACCATAGATATACATGTACAGTGTTCCATAACCATATATATACATGTACAGTGTTCCATAACCATATATATACATGTACAGTGTTCCATATGTACAGTGTTCCATGACCATAGATATACATGTACAGTGTTCCATAACCATAGATATACATGTACAGTGTTCCATATATATATACATGTACAGTGTTTCATAACCATAGATATACATGTACAGTGTTCCATATATATATACATGTACAGTGTTCCATAACCATAGATATACATGTACAGTGTTCCATAACCATAGATATACATGTACAGTGTTCCATATATATATACATGTACAGTGTTTCATAACCATATATATACATGTACAGTGTTTCATAACCATATATATACATGTACAGTGTTACATAGCCATATATATACATGTACAGTGTTCCATATCCATATATATACATGTACAGTGTTCCATAACCACCATAGATATACATGTACAGTGTTCCATAACCATAGATATACATTTACATTGTTCCATAACCATATATATACATGTATAGTGTTCCATGACCATAGATATACATGTGCAGTGTTCCATAACCATAGATATACATGTACAGTGTTCCATAACCATAGATATACATGTACAGTGTTCCGTAACCATAGATATACATGTGCAGTGTTCCGTAACCATAGATATACATGTACAGTGTTCCGTAACCATATATATACATGTGCAGTGTTCCATAACCACCATAGATATACATGTACAGTGTTCCATAACCATAGATATACATGTACAGTGTTCCATAACCATAGATATACATGTACAGTTTTCCATAGATATACATGTACAGTGTTCCATAACCATAGATATACATGTACAGTGTTCCATAGATATACATGTACAGTGTTCCATAACCATAGATATACATGTACAGTGTTCCATAGATATACATGTGCAATGTTCCATAGATATACATGTACAGTGTTCCATAACCATAGATATACATGTACAGTGTTCCATTGATATACATGTGCAATGTTCCATATATATACATGTACAGTACAGTGTTCCATAGATATACATGTACAATGTTCCATATATATACATGTACAGTGTTCCATATATATACATGTACAGTGTTCCATAGATATACATGTACAGTGTTCCATAGATATACATGTACAGTGTTCCATATATATATACATGTGCAGTGTTCCATAGATATACATGTACAGTTTTCCATAGATATACATGTGCAGTGTTCCATAGATATACATGTACAGTTTTCCATAGATATACATGTACAATTTTCCATAGATATACATGTACAGTGTTCCATAGATATACATGTACAGTTTTCCATATCTATATATATACATGTACTGTAAATTGAAACGGCGAGAGAATGTGTATATTGGATCCAGTTCAACATGATGGTCAACGCGATATCAAAAAGACTTGAAACGATAACAAAGATCAACAAAAATATTTTAGAAGCAACCGAAGAGGTAGAAGAAGAAATGACGAGTACAGAAGAAATTTAACTTTAACATGAACGTGAAGTTATTACAAGGAATTCAGTGAAAGCATGAACATATCAATATATTAACCAATTCCCTGAGGTTACATATACATTGATATTCTTATCTTTTTTAGAGGAGAAAAGTGAACATTCTAACATGACAGAGGCAGACAGGGAAGAACTGTATGGTAGGATAGCATCCAGGCTGGCAAACATTGGAGATAACATGATGACTGAAAAGGAACAGTCTAGAAGTGAATCAACCACTCCAAGATCCAAGCTGACAGATGATCAGAACTCAAGTCCCGAACAAGGTAAGTCAACCCATATAGAAGTGAAGCACTCGGTACAAGATCCAAGCTGACAGATTATCAGAACTCAAGTCCCGAACACGGTGAGTCAACCCATCTAGAAGTGAAGCATTCGGTACAAGATCCAAGCTGACAGATGATCAGAACTCCATTTCTGAACAATATAGCTGGCAGATGATGATGTTTTATACGTGTATATAACCCAAATCCAGGGGCCGATTATGGTTGCATGGGGCCCCTGGTTGTAATTTCATCAAGATATACTAGTGTAAGCAAACAAGAAAATTCTATTGAATACACCTTTCTCACATTACTCCCGCTTGGCCGAAATTGACCGAAATTACGGCTTTCCCCTATCGCATTGGTTGGTAAGAAGTGATTTCACCTGTCGACGAGTAATGCAGGACTATTAGACTCGGGGAACAGTGCACTATACGTTATTGCTGCAATCGACAAAACACAAAATATTATTAAAGTCATACATCGTTGGAAAGCTCAGGATATCTTCGTAAATTCGTTAAATTTTATTCAGTTAATTACAGATTTAAAATACTAATTTGGGGGCCCATAAATATTGGGGGTCCCTTGCTTCAGCCTAGTCAGCCCTTCCCTTAAACCGCCACTGCCCAAATCATAGATTTCAGCAACAAATCATTTCATTTGTCATCTATATCTAGTTAAAGGTCACAGATTAGTAACTTGTTGTCGCTCACACTTTAGCTGAAAGCGAGACTAAGCAGTCACCTTTCTGGACGATGCCGCCATGTTTGTAGGGGTTGTTCCCTGCCACCCTAGCAAGTCCCACCCACAAGAGTGAATTTTTGAACCTGAATGTTTTCCAAATATAGTCCAATTTTCTAAAATGTTCAAAACCAAATCGATCCAAGCCTAAATCGACAGTAAGGATCCCTCTAGTATTTTTGTGACCCCCCCCCCCATAAATTCATAAGTAAACCCACTTTGTTTATTTGCTTTATTTATCAAGAAGCCATGCTTTGCTGTGTTTGAGAAAATATGTAGCTCCCGCCATTTGCAATATATAGGCTGAGGGTTGAATTGATAGACATGTACAAATTGATTACCTGGTTTTGTTGAAGAAATGTCCGAAACTAATGAATGAAGACGCTTGTGTTTTTCCAAAAGTAAGCATATGCGCGTGAGCGACATTTCATTTTAGTGGAACATTTTACATTAATATAGCAAGCCATGTCCAGGTGTAAATTTACCTATCAATCGTATTTATAATTCTCGCCTCATAGATCATAGTTCACTGTCGCGGTATGATCTTTTGATCACAGCTAATTTGCAAGTAATTTTGGGCACTCGAATAACCAATAATTTGGGAAGCAGTCTAATCAATTTAGAGTTTGGTGACTTTTACAGTCATATAGTCATAAAATAGCTAAAATAGTATGCAGTTTGGTGTTGTATGCGATGTCGTTGCAAAAGCTCACAATTATCATTGCACTGTGTTTTGTGCATGTCAGGGCGTTGACACCTTGATGACCAAACGTTAATATTAATCATGACACTTGTTATTGCTCGTGTATGGAACTTACAATGTGTAACTAGTCATTATATTAAAGGATTTACATTTTACATGAACATATGGCATTTATGTAACTTGAACAATATGATGTATCTGATCATTGTGTTGAATATTGATATATATTTGACTACATTGTAGCTGTTACAGGACATATATACATGTATCTAGTCATCACATCATTTTAACCAATATTTTGTGTTTTGCTAAACTAATTGATATAGCAGTATTGTTTCTCATTTATAATGTTTGGTTACATGTCTATCTAATCTTTCGTCCGCCTCCGTGGTCGAGTGATTACGGTCGCTGACTTGTATACCACTGTAACCTATCATCACTGATGGTCACAGGTTCGAGCCCCGTTCAGGCCATATCTCATTTATATGAAAAAGTATGATCTGTATGGTTAACATATACTGGGATGTGTTTCAGTTGATTTATGATCTGTGTGGTTAACATATACTTGGATGTGTTTGATTTATGATCTGTATGGTTAACATATACCTGGATGTGTTTGATTTATGATCTGTATGGTTAACATATACCTGGATGTGTTTGATTCATGATCTATGTGGTTAACATATACCTGGATGTGTTTGATTTATGAACTGTGTGGTTAACATATACCTGGATGTGTTTGATTTATGATCTGTGTGGGTAACATATACCTGGATGTGTTTCAGTTGATTTATGATCTGTGTGGTTAACATATACCTGGATGTGTTTGATTTATGATCTATGTGGTTAACAGATACATGGATGTGTTTCAGTTTATTTATGATCTATGTGGTTAACATATACCTGGATGTGTTTGATTTATGATCTGTATGGTTAACATATACCTGAATGTGTGTGATTTATGATCTATGTGGTTAACATATACCTGGATGTGTTTGATTTATGATCTGTGTGGTTAACATATACCTGGATGTGTTTGATTTATGATCTATGTGGTTAACATATACCTGGATGTGTTTGATTTATGATCTGTGTGGGTAACATATACCTGGATGTGTTTGATTTATGATCTGTGTGGGTAACATATACCTGGATGTGTTTCAGTTGATTTATGATCTGTGTGGTTAACATATACCTGGATGTGTTTGATTTATGATCTATGTGGTTAACATATACCTGGATGTGTTTGATTTATGATCTGTGTGGTTAACATATACCTGGATGTGTTTGATTTATGATCTATGTGGTTAACATATACCTGGATGTGTTTGATTTATGATCTGTGTGGTTAACATATACCTGAATGTGTTTGATTTATTATCTATGTGGGTAACATATACCAGGATGTGTTTGATTTATGATCTGTATGGTTAACATATACCTGGATGTGTTTGATTTATGATCTGTGTGGTTAACATATACCTGGATGTGTTTGATTTATGATCTATGTGGTTAACATATACCTGGATGTGTTTGATTTATGATCTGTGTGGTTAACATATACCTGGATGTGTTTGATTTATGATCTATGTGAATAACTTATACCTGGATGTGTTTGATTTATGATCTATGTGGTTAACATATGCCTGGATGTGTTTCAGTTGATTTATGATCTGTGTGGTTAACATATACCTGGATGTGTTTGATTTATGATCTATGTGGTTAACATATACCCGGATGTGTTTGATTTATGATCTATGTGGTTAACATATACCTGGATGTGTTTGATTTATGATCTGTGTGGTTAACATATACTGGATGTGTTTGATTTATTATCTATGTGGGTAACATATACCAGGATGTGTTTGATTTATGATCTGTATGGTTAACATATACCTGGATGTGTTTGATTTATGATCTGTGTGGTTAACATATACCTGGATGTGTTTGATTTATGATCTATGTGAATAACTTATACCTGGATGTGTTTGATTTATGATCTATGTGGATAACATATACCTGGATGTGTTTGATTTATTATCTGTGTGGTTAACATATACCTGGATGTGTTTGATTTATGATCTGTATGGTTAACATATACCTGGATGTGTTTGATTTATGATCTGTGTGGTTAACATATACCTGGATGTGTTTGATTTATGATCTGTGTGGTTAACATATACTGGATGTGTTTGATTTATGATCTGTGTGGTTAACATATACCTGGATGTGTTTGATTTATGATCTATGTGAATAACTTATACCTGGATGTGTTTCAGTTGATTTATGATCTGTGTGGTTAACATATACCTGGATGTGTTTGATTTATGATCTATGTGGTTAATATATACCTGGATGTGTTTGATTTATGATCTATGTGGTTAACATATACCTGGATGTGTTTGATTTATGATCTGTGTGGTTAACATATACCTGGATGTGTTTGATTTATGATCTGTGTGGTTAACATATACCTGGATGTGTTTGATTTATGATCTGTGTGGTTAACATATACCTGGATGTGTTTGATTTATGATCTGTGTGGTTAACATATACCTGGATGTGTTTGATTTATGATCTGTGTGGTTAACATATACCTGGATGTGTTTGATTTATGATCTGTGTGGTTAACATATACCTGGATGTGTTTGATTTATGATCTGTGTGGTTAACATATACCTGGATGTGTTTGATTTATGATCTGTGTGGTTAACATATACCTGGTATGTTTCAGTTGATTTATGATCTGTGTGGTTAACATATACCTGGATGTGTTTGATTTATGATCTATGTGGTTAACATATACCTGGATGTGTTTGATTTATGATCTATGTGGTTAACATATACCTGGATGTGTTTGATTTATGATCTGTGTGGTTAACATATACCTGGATGTGTTTGATTTATGATCTGTGTGGTTAACATATACCTGGATGTGTTTGATTTATGATCTATGTGGTTAACATATACCTGGATGTGTTTCAGTTGATTTATGATCTGTGTGGTTAACATATACCTGGATGTGTTTGATTTATGATCTGTGTGGTTAACATATACCTGGATGTGTTTGATTTATGATCTATGTGGTTAACATATACCTGGATGTGTTTGATTTATGATCTTGTGGTACATATACCTGATGTGTTTGATTTATGATCTGTGTGGTTAACATATACCTGGATGTGTTTGATTTATGATCTATGTGGTTAACATATACCTGGATGTGTTTGATTTATGATCTGTGTGGGTAACATATACCTGGATGTGTTTCAGTTGATTTATGATCTGTGTGGTTAACATATACCTGGATGTGTTTGATTTATGATCTATGTGGTTAACATATACATGGATGTGTTTGATTTATGATCTGTGTGGTTAACATATACCTGGATGTGTTTGATTTATGATCTATGTGGTTAACATATACCTGGATGTGTTTGATTTATGATCTGTGTGGTTAACATATACCTGAATGTGTTTGATTTATTATCTATGTGGGTAACATATACCAGGATGTGTTTGATTTATGATCTGTATGGTTAACATATACCTGGATGTGTTTGATTTATGATCTGTGTGGTTAACATATACCTGGATGTGTTTGATTTATGATCTATGTGGTTAACATATACCTGGATGTGTTTGATTTATGATATGTATGGTTAACATATACCTGGATGTGTTTGATTTATGATCTATGTTGTTAACATATACCTGGATGTGTTTGATTTATGATCTATGTGGTTAACATATACCTGGATGTGTTTCAGTTGATTTATGATCTATGTGGTTAACATATACCTGGATGTGTTTGATTTATAATCTGTATGGTTAACATATATCTGGATGTGTATGATCTATGTGGTTAACATATACCTGGATGTGTTTGATTTATTATCTATGTGGGTAACATATACCAGGATGTGTTTGATTTATGATCTGTATGGTTAACATATACCTGGATGTGTTTGATTTATGATCTATGTGGTTAACATATACCTGGATGTGTGTGATTTATGATCTATGTGGTTAACATATACCAGGATGTGTTTGATTTATGATCTGTATGGTTAACATATACCTGGATGTGTTTGATTTATGATCTGTGTGATTAACATATACCTGGATGTGTTTGATTTATGATCTATGTGAATAACTTATACCTGGATGTGTTTGATTTATGATCTATGTGGTTAACATATGCCTGGATGTGTTTGATTTATGATCTATGTGGTTAACATATACCTGGATGTGTTTGATTTATTATCTATGTGGGTAACATATACCAGGATGTGTTTCATTTATGATCTGTATGGTTAACATATACCTGGATGTGTTTGATTTATGATCTGTGTGGTTAACACATACCTGGATGTGTTTGATTTATGATCTATGTGGTTAACATATACCTGGATGTGTTTGATTTATGATCTGTGTGGGTAACATATACCTGGATGTGTTTCAGTTGATTTATGATGTGTGGTTAACATATACCTGGATGTGTTTGATTTATGATCTGTGTGGTTAACATATACCTGGATGTGTTTGATTTATGATCTGTGTGGTTAACATATACCTGGATGTGTGTGATTTATGATCTATGTGGTTAACATATACCAGGATGTGTTTGATTTATGATCTGTATGGTTAACATATACCTGGATGTGTTTGATTTATGATCTGTGTGATTAACATATACCTGGATGTGTTTGATTTATGATCTATGTGAATAACTTATACCTGGATGTGTTTGATTTATGATCTATGTGGTTAACATATGCCTGGATGTGTTTGATTTATGATCTATGTGGTTAACATATACCTGGATGTGTTTGATTTATTATCTATGTGGGTAACATATACCAGGATGTGTTTCATTTATGATCTGTATGGTTAACATATACCTGGATGTGTTTGATTTATGATCTGTGTGGGTAACATATACCAGGATGTGTTTCATTTATGATCTGTATGGTTAACATATACCTGGATGTGTTTGATTTATGATCTGTGTGGTTAACACATACCTGGATGTGTTTGATTTATGATCTATGTGGTTAACATATACCTGGATGTGTTTGATTTATGATCTGTGTGGGTAACATATACCTGGATGTGTTTCAGTTGATTTATGATGTGTGGTTAACATATACCTGGATGTGTTTGATTTATGATCTGTGTGGTTAACATATACCTGGATGTGTTTGATTTATGATCTGTGTGGTTAACATATACCTGGATGTGTTTGATTTATGATCTGTGTGGTTAACATATACCTGGATGTGTTTGATTTATGATCTATGTGGTTAACATATACCTGGATGTGTTTCAGTTGATTTATGATCTGTGTGGTTAACATATACCTGGATGTGTTTGATTTATGATCTATGTGGTTAACATATACCTGGATGTGTTTCAGTTGATTTATGATCTGTGTGGTTAACATATACCTGGATGTGTTTCAGTTGATTTATGATCTATGTGGTTAACATATACCTGGATGTGTTTCAGATGATTTATGATCTGTGTGGTTAACATATACCTGGATGTGTTTGATTTATGATCTGTGTGGTTAAGATATACCTGGATGTGTTTGATTTATGATCTGTGATGTTAACATTTACCTGGATGTGTTTGATTTATGATCTATGTGGTTAACATATACCTGGATGTGTTTGATTTATGATCTGTGTGGTTAACATATACCTGGATGTGTTTGATTTATGATCTGTGTGGTTAACATATACCTGGATGTGTTTGATTTATGATCTGTGTGGTTAACATATACCTGGATGTGTTTGATTTATGATCTGTGTGGTTAACATATACCTGGATGTGTTTGATTTATGATCTGTGTGGTTAACATATACCTGGATGTGTTTGATTTATGATCTGTGTGGTTAACATATACCTGGATGTGTTTGATTTATGATCTGTGTGGTTAACATATACCTGGATGTGTTTGATTTATGATCTGTGTGGTTAACATATACCTGGATGTGTTTGATTTATGATCTGTGTGGTTAACATATACCTGGATGTGTTTGATTTATGATCTATGTGGTTAACATATACCTGGATGTGTTTGATTTATGATCTGTGTGGTTAACATATACATGGATGTGTTTGATTTATGATCTATGTGGTTAACATATACCTGGATGTGTTTGATTTATGATCTGTGTGGTTAACATATACCTGGATGTGTTTGATTTATGATCTGTGTGGTTAACATATACCTGGATGTGTTTCAGTTGATTTATGATCTATGTGGTTAACATATACCTGGATGTGTTTGATTTATGATCTATGTGGTTAACATATACCTGGATGTGTTTGATTTATGATCTGTGTGGTTAACATATACATGGATGTGTTTGATTTATGATCTATGTGGTTAACATATACCTGGATGTGTTTGATTTATGATCTGTGTGGTTAACATATACCTGGATGTGTTTGATTTATGATCTATGTGGTTAACATATACCTGGATGTGTTTGATTTATGATCTATGTGGTTAACATATACCTGGATGTGTTTCAGTTGATTTATGATCTGTGTGGTTAACATATACCTGGATGTGTTTGATTTATGATCTATGTGGTTAATATACCGGATGTGTTTGATTTATGATCTATGTGGTTAACATATACCTGGATGTGTTTGATTTATGATCTGTGTGGTTAACATATACTGGATGTGTTTGATTTATTATCTATGTGGTAACATATACCTGGATGTGTTTGATTTATGATCTATATGGTTAACATATACCTGGATGTGTTTGATTTATGATCTATGTGGTTAACATATACCTGGATGTGTTTGATTTATGATCTGTGTGGTTAACATATACCTGGATGTGTTTGATTTATGATCTATGTGGTTAACATATACCGGGATGTGTTTGATTTATTATCTGTATGGTTAACATATACCTGGATGCGTTTGATTTATGATCTGTATGGTTAACATATACCTGGATGTGTTTGATTTAATATATATGTGGTTAACATATACCTGGATGTGTTTGATTTATGATCTGTGTGGTTAACATATACCTGGATGTGTTTGATTTATGATCTATGTTGTTAACATATACCTGGATGTGTTTGATTTATGATCTGTGTGGTTAACATATACCTGGATGTGTTTGATTTATGATCTGTGTGGTTAACATATACCTGGATGTGTTTGATTTATGATATATGTGGTTAACATATACCTGGATGTGTTTCAGTTGATTTATGATCTGTGTGGGTAACATATACCTGGATGTGTTTGATTTATGATATGTGTGGTTAACATATACCTGGATTTGTTTGATTTATGATCTGTGTGGTTAACATATACCTGGATGTGTTTGATTTATGATCTATGTGGTTAACATATACCTGGATGTGTTTCAGTTGATTTATGATCTGTGTGGTTAACATATACCTGGATGTGTTTGATTCATGATCTATGTGGTTAACATATACCTGGATGTGTTTGATTTATGATATGTGTGGTTAACATATACCTGGATGTGTTTCAGTTGATTTATGATCTGTGTGGTTAACATATACCTGGATGTGTTTGATTTATGATCTGTGTGGTTAACATATACCTGGATGTGTTTGATTTATGATATATGTTGTTAACATATACCTGGATGTGTTTCAGTTGATTTATGATCTGTGTGGTTAACATATACCTGGATGTGTTTGATTTATGATCTATGTGGTTAACATATACCTGGATGTGTTTGTTTTATGATCTATGTGGTTAACATATACCTGGATGTGTTTCAGTTGATTTATTATCTTTATGGTTAACATATACCTGGATGTGTTTGATTTATGATCTATATGGTTAACATATACCTGGATGTGTTTGATTTATGATCTATGTGGTTAACATATACCTGGATGTGTTTGATTTATGATCTATCTGGTTAACATATACCTGGATGTGTTTGATTTATGATCTATGTGGTTAACATATACCTGGATGTGTTTGATTTATGATCTGTGTGGTTAACATATACCTGGATGTGTTTGATTTATGATCTATGTGGTTAACATATACCGGGATGTGTTTGATTTATTATCTGTATGGTTAACATATACCTGGATGTGTTTGATTTATGATCTGTATGGTTAACATATACCTGGATGTGTTTGATTTAATATATATGTGGTTAACATATACCTGGATGTGTTTGATTTATGATCTGTGTGGTTAACATATACCTGGATGTGTTTGATTTATGATCTATGTGGTTAACATATACCTGGATGTGTTTGATTTATGATCTGTGTTGTTAACATATACCTGGATGTGTTTGATTTATGATCTGTGTGGTTAACATATACCTGGATGTGTTTGATTTATGATATGTGTGGTTAACATATACCTGGATGTGTTTGATTTATGATCTATGTGGTTAACATATACCTGGATGTGTTTCAGTTTATTTATGATCTGTGTGGGTAACATATACCTGGATGTGTTTGATTTATGATATGTGTGGTTAACATATACCTGGATTTGTTTGATTTATGATCTGTGTGGTTAACATATACCTGGATGTGTTTGATTTATGATCTATGTGGTTAACATATACCTGGATGTGTTTGATTTATGATCTATGTGGTTAACATATACCTGGATGTGTTTGATTTATGATCTGTGTGGTTAACATATACCTGGATGTGTTTGATTTATGATCTGTGTGGTTAACATATACCTGGATGTGTTTGATTTATGATCTATGTGGTTAACATATACCTGGATGTGTTTGATTTATGATCTGTGTGGTTAACATATACCTGGATGTGTTTGATTTATGATCTATGTGGTTAACATATACCTGGATGTGTTTGATTTATGATCTGTGTGGTTAACATATACCTGGATGTGTTTCAGTTGATTTATGATCTGTGTGGTAACATATACCTGGATGTTTTCAGTTGATTTATGATCTGTGTGGTTAACATATACCTGGATGTGTTTGATTTATGATCTATGTGGTTAACATATACCTGGATGTGTTTCAGTTGATTTATGATCTGTGTGGTTAACATATACCTGGATGTGTTTCAGTTGATTTATGATCTGTGTGGTTAACATATACATGGATGTGTTTGATTTAATATATATGTCGTTAACATATACCTGGATGTGTTTGATTTATGATCTGTGTGGTTAACATATACCTGGATGTGTTTGATTTATGATCTGTGTGGTTAACATATACCTGGATGTGTTTCAGTTGATTTATGATCTGTGTGGTTAACATATACCTGGATGTGTTTGATTTATGATATGTGTGGTTAACATATACCTGGATGTGTTTGATTTATGATCTATGTGGTTAACATATACCTGGATGTGTTTGATTTATGATCTATGTGGTTAACATATACCTGGATGTGTTTCAGTTGATTTATGATCTGTGTGGTTAACATATACCTGGATGTGTTTGATTTATGAGCTATGTGGTTAGCATATACCTGGATGTGTTTGTTTTATGATCTATGTGGTTAACATATACCTGTATGTGTTTCAGTTGATTTATTATCTTTATGGTTAACATATACCTGGATGTGTTTGATTTATGATCTATGTGGTTAACATATACCTGGATGTGTTTGATTTATGATCTATGTGGTTAACATATACCTGGATGTGTTTGATTTATGATCTATGTGGTTAACATATACCTGGATGTGTTTGATTTATGATCTGTGTGGTTATCATATACCTGAATATTAAATCAAACATATACCCCATAATTGTTCAAGTTTAATGATTTATCAGTTTTATTTAATATTCAGAAACAATATCTCAATGAAGGCGTTTAAGGAATTATTAACTTTGAGAATCTTGAGTTGAGAACAATTGGAAGTTTATAATACACATTTATTTTAGCTTGATTGCAAAACAAGTTCTTAAATGTACGTCAATCCCTCTCGAGAACTCATTCATGAGAGAGAGGAAGCAATGTGGAATTTAAATGCCCTCTTGCCTAAGGACACATAAACATGCTACAGCTTGGCGCGAACACTCCAGGACTTCGCACCTGAAGAGAACGCGCTGTCAAGACTTCCAATTTTAGCTAGTTATGACCTCAATACACACCTACTTTGGCCTCTTAGGACAGGTGGTATCTTTATTGAGATATTCTTTTGGGCAGGGTTGACTGTATTAATCAGTGTTATCATATTATGGTGATAATATTATCACAATATTTTCATTTTTATGATAGAAAAATTACCTCCCTTACATTACGTTACTTATTTCCTGTGTCAACAATGATGTTAATGAATACACATGAAAGTAATTAGATCTTCTATAATGTTGTAAATGCTCTTTTTATATAATAATATGCCTGTTACATATCCATAGATTTCCAACAGTTTTAAATAAAAGGTGAGAGAATTGGAATGTTACAAATTAATTCATAAATAAAAGTCATTAGCATACCAATTATATTTAATGTTTTACTTATGCATACATTGAACTAAAGATATACAACATTTGAAGAAATTCTATTATTTCAAAACAAATATATTTGAAATTATATCGTAAATATTACATGAAAAATACAAAAAATCTCACCAAAATCAAGTACCCGGTACTCGACTATGGAAAATTCATAATTTAGGATTATTGTATTCTAAATATGCATATTTTATGTTTGTAGTTACATGCAATTATGATTAATAGTCATATCTTACATATTAGTATATCAATACACACATAATAATTGATTATATTTTTTATTTTACTTTTGTGGCCAAAATGAGAAATTATTGGCCGAAATGGAAAGTAGGCATATTATAAAAAAAATTAATAAAAAAAGCCCGAAGTCATTAGCCTATTAATTTTATTTCATGTTTTTGTTAGCAATACATAGTACTAGTGATGTACCAAGTATGAACAAATTCAATGCTGAAATGATGTTATTTTTCAGAAATTACCAAAACAAAATTGACTCCATTAGAAGTTGAGTTACGAGATGAATTAAGAAAAGTGGCTGACGATATGGATGCTATGGTATGTATTATACAGATATGGATGCTATGGTATGTATTATACAGATGTGGATGATATGGTATGTATTATACAGATATGGATGCTATGGTATGTATTATACAGATATGGATGCTATGGTATGTATTATATATACAGATATGGATGCTATGGTATGTATTATACAGATATGGATGCTATGGTATGTATTATACAGATATGGATGCTATGGTATGTATTATACAGATATGGATGGATGCTATGGTATGTATTATACAGATATGGATGCTATGGTATGTATTATACAGATATGGATGCTATGGTATGTATTATACAGATATGGATGCTATGGTATGTATTATACAGATTTGGATGCTATGGTATGTATTATACAGATGTGGATGCTATGGTATGTATTATACAGATGTGGATGCTATGGTATGTATTATACAGATATGGATGCTATGGTATGTATTATACAGATATGGATGCTATGGTATGTATTATACAGATATGGAGGCTATGGTATGTATTATACAGATATGGATGCAATGGTATGTATTATACAGATATGGATGCTATGGTATGTATTATACAGATATGGATGCTATATCAGATATGTCAAATAGTCCACAACTATATACTCTGTCAGATAGTCCACATCTATATACTCTCAGATAGTCCACAACTATATACTCTGTCAGATAGTCCACATCTATATACTCTGTCAGATAGTCCACATCTATATACTCTGTCAGATAGTCCACAACTATATACTCAGTCAGATAGTCCACAACTATATACTCTGTCAGATAGTCCACATCTATATACTCTCAGATAGTCTACATCTATATACTCTCAGATAGTCCACAACTATATACTCTGTCAGATAGTCCACAACTATATACTCTGTCAGATAGTCCACAACTATATACTATGTCAGATAGTCCACATCTATATACTCTCAGATAGTCCACAACTATATACTCTGTCAGATAGTCCACAACTATATACTCTGTCAGATAGTCCACATCTATATACTCTCAGATAGTCCACAACTATATACTCTCTCAGATAGTCCACAACTATATACTCTGTCAGATAGTCCACAACTATATACTCTGTCACATAGTCCACATCTATATACTCTGTCAGATAGTCCACATCTATATACTCTGTCAGATAGTCCACATCTATATACTCTCAGATAGTCCATAACTATATACTCTGTCAGATAGTCCACAACTATATACGCTGTCAGATAGTCCACAACTATATACTTTCAGATAGTCCACAACTATATACTCTGTCAGATAGTCCACAACTATATACTCTGCCATATAGTCCACAACTATATACTCTGTCTGATAGTCCACATCTATATACTCTGTCAGATAGTCCACAACTATATACTCTGTCAGATAGTCCACAACTATATACTCTGTCAGATAGTCCACATCTATATACTCTGTCAGATAGTCCACATCTATATACTCTGTCAGATAGTCCACATCTATATACTCTGTCAGATAATCCACATCTATATACTCTCAGATAGTCCACAACTATATACTCTCAGATAGTCCACAACTATATACTCTGTCAGATAGTCCACAACTATATACTCTGTCAGATAGTCCACAACTATATACTCTCAGATAGTCAACAACTATATACTCTGTCAGATAGTCCACATCTATATACTCTGTCAGATAGTCCACATCTATATACTCTCAGATAGTCCATAACTATATACTCTGTCAGATAGTCCACAACTATATACGCTGTCAGATAGTCCACAACTATATACTTTCAGATAGTCCACAACTATACACTCTGTCAGATAGTCCACAACTATATACTCTGTCAGATAGTCCACATCTATATACTCTGTCAGATAGTCCACATCTATATACTCTCAGATAGTCCACATCTATATACTCTGTCAGATAGTCCACATCTATATACTCTTAGATAGTCCACAACTATATACTCTGTCAGATAGTCCACATCTATATACTCTGTCAGATAGTCCACATCTATATACTCTGTCAGATAGTCCACAACTATATACTCTCAGATAGTCCACCTATATACTCTACTATATACTCTGTCAGATAGTCCACAACTATATACTCTCAGATAGTCCACAACTATATACTCTCAGATAGTCCACAACTATATACTCTGTCAGATAGTCCACAACTATATACTCTGTCAGATAGTCCACAACTATATACTCTGTCAGATAGTCCACAACTATATACCCTGTCAGATAGTCCACAACTATATACTCTGTCAGATAGTCCACATCTATATACTCTGTCAGATAGTCCACATCTATATACTCTGTCAGATAATCCACATCTATATACTATCAGATAGTCCACAACTATATACTCTGTCAGATAGTCCACATCTATATACTCTGTCAGATAGTCCACAACTATATACTCTGTCAGATAGTCCACAACTATATGTCAGATAGTCCACATCTATATACTCTGTCAGATAGTCCACATCTATATACTCTGTCAGATAGTCCACATCTATATACTCTGTCAGATAGTCCACATCTATATACTCTCAGATAGTCCACAACTATATACTCTGGCAGATAGTCCACAACTATATACTCTGTCAGATAGTCCACATCTATATACTCTGTCAGATAGTCCACAACTATATACTCTCAGATAGTCCACATCTATATACTCTCTCAGATAGTCCACAATTATATACTCTCAGATAGTCCACATCTATATACTCTCTCAGATAGTCCACAACTATATACTCTGTCAGATAGTCCACAACTATATACTCTGTCACATAGTCCACATCTATATACTCTGTCAGATAGTCAACAACTATATACTCTGTCAGATAGTCCACATCTATATACTCTGTCAGATAGTCCGCAACTATATACTCTGTCAGATAGTCCACAACTATATACTCTGTCAGATAGTCCACAACTATAAACTCTGTCAGATAGTCCACATCTATATACTCTCAGATAGTCTACATCTATATACTCTCAGATAGTCCACAACTATATACTCTGTCAGATAGTCCACATCTATATACTCTGTCAGATAGTCCACAACTATATACTCTGTCAGATAGTCCACAACTATATACTCTGTCAGATAGTCCACAACTATATACTCTGTCAGATAGTCCACATCTATATACTCTGTCAGATAGTCCACATCTATATACTCTGTCAGATAGTCCACAACTATATACTCTGTCAGATAGTCCACAACTATATACTCTGTCAGATAGTCCACAACTATATACTCTCAGATAGTCCACAACTATATACTCTCAGATAGTCCACACTATATACTCTGTCAGATAGTCCACATCTATATACTCTGTCAGATAGTCCACAACTATATACTCTGTCAGATAGTCCACAACTATATATCAGATAGTCCACATCTATATACTCTCTCAGATAGTCCACAACTATATACTCTCAGATAGTCCACATCTATATACTCTCTCAGATAGTCCACAACTATATACTCTGTCAGATAGTCCACAACTATATACTCTGTCAGATAGTCCACATCTATATACTCTCAGATAGTCCACATCTATATACTCTGTCAGATAGTCCACATCTATATACTCTGTCAGATAGTCCACATCTATATACTCTGTCAGATAGTCCACAACTATATACTCTGTCAGATAGTCCACAACTATATACTCTGTCAGATAGTCCACAACTATATACTCTCAGATAGTCCACATCTATATACTCTCAGATAGTCCACAACTATATACTCTCAGATAGTCCACAACTATATACTCTGTCAGATAGTCCACAACTATATACTCTGTCAGATAGTCCACAACTATATGTCAGATAGTCCACAACTATATACTCTCAGATAGTCCACAACTATATACTCTGTCAGATAGTCCACAACTATATACTCTGTCAGATAGTCCACAACTATATACTCTGTCAGATAGTCCACAACTATATGTCAGATAGTCCACAACTATATACTCTGTCAGATAGTCCACATCTATATACTCTCAGATAGTCCACAACTATATACTCTGTCAGATAGTCCACATCTATATACTCTGTCAGATAGTCCACATCTATATACTCTCAGATAGTCCACATCTATATACTCTCAGATAGTCCACAACTATATACTCTGTCAGATAGTCCACATCTATATACTCTGTCAGATAGTCCACATCTATATACTCTGTCAGATAGTCCACATCTATATACTCTGTCAGATAGTCCACAACTATATACTCTGTCAGATAGTCCACAACTATATACTCTGTCAGATAGTCCACAACTATATACTCTGTCAGATAGTCCACAACTATATACTCTGTCAGATAGTCCACAACTATATACTCTGTCAGATAGTCCACAACTATATACTCTGTCAGATAGTCCACAACTATATACTCTGTCAGATAGTCCACAACTATATACTCTGTCAGATAGTCCACATCTATATACTCTGTCAGATAGTCCACAACTATATACTCTGTCAGATAGTCCACAACTATATACTCTGTCAGATAGTCCACATCTATATACTCTGTCAGATAGTCCACAACTATATACTCTGTCAGATAGTCCACAACTATATACTCTGTCAGATAGTCCACAACTATATACTCTGTCAGATAGTCCACATCTATATACTCTGTCAGATAGTCCACAACTATATACTCTGTCAGATAGTCCACATCTATATACTCTCAGATAGTCCACATCTATATACTCTCAGATAGTCCACAACTATATACTCTGTCAGATAGTCCACATCTATATACTCTGTCAGATAGTCCACAACTATATACTCTGTCAGATAGTCCACAACTATATACTCTGTCAGATAGTCCACAACTATATACTCTGTTAGATAGTCCACATCTATATACTCTCAGATAGTCCACAACTATATACTCTGTTAGATAGTCCACATCTATATACTCTGTCAGATAGTCCACAACTATATACTCTGTCAGATAGTCCACAACTATATACTCTGTCAGATAGTCCACAACTATATACTCTGTCAGATAGTCCACATCTATATACTCTGTCAGATAGTCCACATCTATATACTCTCAGATAGTCCACATCTATATACTCTCAGATAGTCCACAACTATATACTCTGTCAGATAGTCCACATCTATATACTCTTAGATAGTCCACAACTATATACTCTGTCAGATAGTCCACAACTATATACTCTGTCAGATAGTCCACAACTATATACTCTGTCAGATAGTCCACAACTATATACTCTCAGATAGTCCACATCTATATACTCTCTCAGATAGTCCACAACTATATACTCTCAGATAGTCCACATCTATATACTCTGTCAGATAGTCCACAACTATATACTCTGTCAGATAGTCCACAACTATATACTCTGTCAGATAGTCCACATCTATATACTCTGTCAGATAGTCCACAACTATATACTCTGTCAGATAGTCCACATCTATATACTCTGTCAGATAGTCCACAACTATATACTCTGTCAGATAGTCCACAACTATATACTCTGTCAGATAGTCCACAACTATATACTCTGTCAGATAGTCCACATCTATATACTCTCAGATAGTCCACAACTATATACTCTGTCAGATAGTCCACATCTATATACTCTGTCAGATAGTCCACAACTATATACTCTGTCAGATAGTCCACAACTATATACTCTGTCAGATAGTCCACATCTATATACTCTGTCAGATAGTCCACAACTATATACTCTGTCAGATAGTCCACATCTATATACTCTGTCAGATAGTCCACAACTATATACTCTGTCAGATAGTCCACAACTATATACTCTGTCAGATAGTCCACAACTATATACTCTGTCAGATAGTCCACATCTATATACTCTCAGATAGTCCACAACTATATACTCTGTCAGATAGTCCACATCTATATACTCTGTCAGATAGTCCACAACTATATACTCTGTCAGATAGTCCACAACTATATACTCTGTCAGATAGTCCACAACTATATACTCTGTCAGATAGTCCACAACTATATACTCTGTCAGATAGTCCACATCTATATACTCTCAGATAGTCCACATCTATATACTCTCAGATAGTCCACAACTATATACTCTGTCAGATAGTCCACATCTATATACTCTTAGATAGTCCACAACTATATACTCTGTCAGATAGTCCACATCTATATACTCTGTCAGATAGTCCACATCTATATACTCTGTCAGATAGTCCACATCTATATACTCTGTCAGATAGTCCACAACTATATACTCTGTCAGATAGTCCACAACTATATGTCAGATAGTCCACATCTATATACTCTGTCAGATAGTCCACATCTATATACTCTGTCAGATAGTCCACATCTATATACTCTGTCAGATAGTCCACATCTATATACTCTCAGATAGTCCACAACTATATACTCTGTCAGATAGTCCACAACTATATACTCTGTCAGATAGTCCACAACTATATACTCTCAGATAGTCCACAACTATATACTCTCAGATAGTCCACAACTATATACTCTGTCAGATAGTCCACAACTATATACTCTGTCAGATAGTCCACAACTATATACTCTGTCAGATAGTCCACAACTATATACCCTGTCAGATAGTCCACAACTATATACTCTGTCAGATAGTCCACATCTATATACTCTGTCAGATAGTCCACATCTATATACTCTGTCAGATAATCCACATCTATATACTATCAGATAGTCCACAACTATATACTCTGTCAGATAGTCCACATCTATATACTCTGTCAGATAGTCCACAACTATATACTCTGTCAGATAGTCCACAACTATATGTCAGATAGTCCACATCTATATACTCTGTCAGATAGTCCACATCTATATACTCTGTCAGATAGTCCACATCTATATACTCTGTCAGATAGTCCACATCTATATACTCTCAGATAGTCCACAACTATATACTCTGGCAGATAGTCCACAACTATATACTCTGTCAGATAGTCCACATCTATATACTCTGTCAGATAGTCCACAACTATATACTCTCAGATAGTCCACATCTATATACTCTGTCAGATAGTCCACAACTATATACTCTCAGATAGTCCACATCTATATACTCTCTCAGATAGTCCACAACTATATACTCTGTCAGATAGTCCACAACTATATACTCTGTCAGATAGTCCACATCTATATACTCTGTCAGATAGTCCACAACTATATACTCTGTCAGATAGTCCACAACTATATACTCTGTCAGATAGTCCACAACTATATACTCTGTCAGATAGTCCACATCTATATACTCTCAGATAGTCCACAACTATATACTCTGTCAGATAGTCCACATCTATATACTCTGTCAGATAGTCCACATCTATATACTCTGTCAGATAGTCCACATCTATATACTCTGTCAGATAGTCCACAACTATATACTCTGTCAGATAGTCCACAACTATATACTCTGTCAGATAGTCCACAACTATATACTCTGTCAGATAGTCCACATCTATATACTCTGTCAGATAGTCCACAACTATATACTCTGTCAGATAGTCCACAACTATATACTCTGTCAGATAGTCCACATCTATATACTCTCAGATAGTCTACATCTATATACTCTCAGATAGTCCACAACTATATACTCTCAGATAGTCCACAACTATATACTCTGTCAGATAGTCCACAACTATATACTCTGTCAGATAGTCCACAACTATATGTCAGATAGTCCACAACTATATACTCTCAGATAGTCCACAACTATATACTCTGTCAGATAGTCCACAACTATATACTCTGTCAGATAGTCCACAACTATATACTCTGTCAGATAGTCCACAACTATATGTCAGATAGTCCACAACTATATACTCTGTCAGATAGTCCACATCTATATACTCTCAGATAGTCCACAACTATATACTCTGTCAGATAGTCCACATCTATATACTCTGTCAGATAGTCCACATCTATATACTCTCAGATAGTCCACATCTATATACTCTCAGATAGTCCACAACTATATACTCTGTCAGATAGTCCACATCTATATACTCTGTCAGATAGTCCACATCTATATACTCTGTCAGATAGTCCACATCTATATACTCTGTCAGATAGTCCACAACTATATACTCTGTCAGATAGTCCACAACTATATACTCTCAGATAGTCCACATCTATATACTCTCAGATAGTCCACAACTATATACTCTCAGATAGTCCACATCTATATACTCTGTCAGATAGTCCACAACTATATACTCTGTCAGATAGTCCACAACTATATACTCTGTCAGATAGTCCACATCTATATACTCGTCAGATAGTCCACAACTATATACTCTGTCAGATAGTCCACATCTATATACTCTCAGATAGTCCACATCTATATACTCTGTCAGATAGTCCACATCTATATACTCTGTCAGATAGTCCACATCTATATACTCTGTCAGATAGTCCACAACTATATACTCTGTCAGATAGTCCACAACTATATACTCTGTCAGATAGTCCACATCTATATACTCTGTCAGATAGTCCACAACTATATACTCTGTCAGATAGTCCACAACTATACTCTGTCAGATAGTCCACATCTATATACTCTGTCAGATAGTCCACAACTATATACTCTGTCAGATAGTCCACAACTATATACTCTGTCAGATAGTCCACAACTATATACTCTGTCAGATAGTCCACATCTATATACTCTGTCAGATAGTCCACAACTATATACTCTGTCAGATAGTCCACATCTAATACTCTCAGATAGTCTACATCTATATACTCTCAGATAGTCCACAACTATATACTCTGTCAGATAGTCCACATCTATATACTCTGTCAGATAGTCCACAACTATATACTCTGTCAGATAGTCCAAACTATATACTCTGTCAGATAGTCCACAACTATATACTCTGTTAGATAGTCCACATCTATATACTCTCAGATAATCCACAACTATATACTCTGTTAGATAGTCCACATCTATATACTCTGTCAGATAATCCACAACTATATACTCTGTCAGATAGTCTACAATATATTGTAGATAGTCCACAACTATATACTCTGTCAGATAGTCCACATCTATATACTCTGTCAGATAGTCCACATCTATAACTCTCAGATAGTCCACATCTATAACTCTCAGATAGTCCACAACTATATACTCTGTCAGATAGTCCACAACTATATACTCTGTCAGATAGTCCACAACTATATACTCTGTCAGATAGTCCACAACTATATGTCAGATAGTCCACAACTATATACTCTGTCAGATAGTCCACATCTATATACTCTCAGATAGTCCACAACTATATACTCTGTCAGATAGTCCACATCTATATACTCTGTCAGATAGTCCACATCTATATACTCTTCAGATAGTCCACAACTATATACTCTGTCAGATAGTCCACATCTATATACTCTGTCAGATAGTCCACATCTATATACTCTGTCAGATAGTCCACATCTATATACTCTGTCAGATAGTCCACAACTATATACTCTGTCAGATAGTCCACAACTATATACTCTCAGATAGTCCACAACTATATACTCTCAGATAGTCCACAACTATATACTCTGTCAGATAGTCCACAACTATATACTCTGTCAGATAGTCCACAACTATATACTCTGTCAGATAGTCCACAACTATATACTCTGTCAGATAGTCCACATCTATATACTCTGTCAGATAGTCCACATCTATATACTCTGTCAGATAGTCCACATCTATATACTCTGTCAGATAGTCCACAACTATATACTCTGTCAGATAGTCCACATCTATATACTCTCAGATAGTCCACAACTATATACTCTGTCAGATAGTCCACATCTATATACTCTGTCCGATAGTCCACATCTATATACTCTCAGATAGTCCACATCTATATACTCTCAGAGATCCACAACTATATACTCTGTCAGATAGTCCACATCTATATACTCTGTCAGATAGTCCACAACTATATACTCTGTCAGATAGTCCACAACTATATACTCTCAGATAGTCCACAACTATATACTCTCAGATAGTCCACAACTATATACTCTGTCAGATAGTCCACAACTATATACTCTGTCAGATAGTCCACAACTATATACTCTGTCAGATAGTCCACAACTATATGTCAGATAGTCCACAACTATATACTCTGTCAGATAGTCCACATCTATATACTCTGTCAGATAGTCCACATTATATACTCTGTCAGATAGTCCACAACTATATACTCTGTCAGATAGTCCACATCTATATACTCTGTCAGATAATCCACATCTATATACTCTCAGATAGTCCACAACTATATACTCTGTCAGATAGTCCACATCTATATACTCTCAGATAGTCCACAACTATATACTCTCAGATAGTCCACATCTATATACTCTGTCAGATAGTCCACAACTATATACTCTGTCAGATAGTCCACAACTATATACTCTCAGATAGTCCACAACTATATACTCTGTCAGATAGTCTACAAATATATACTAAAAAAATCATTATAATGTATTGCTCTCTAGAAATAATTCAAGTAAAAGTGTGGAATTATTTGAAATGTTTATTAGAAAAACTATGGTAGTTTGTTACATGGGATAAATATAATTTCAGTTAGAAGCTAACATGAAGAGAGCAGCTCTGCACATCAGTGGTTTGGTGACATACAATCATTTCAAGAACATCGTTCAAGACTCTGTGGATAACAAGGTTGGGTGGGCACAGGTGGCGGCTGTGTTTCACATCACTAAACGTGCCATGCGGCTAGCTGGTGATAGTGGTGCTCTTGCCATGCACATCAAGGAAATGAGTCTGAAGTACATTGCAGATCGATTTGCCGGTTGGATTGTTGGCCAGGGTGGTTGGGTATGTCTTTATTACTGAATCGTTCAAATACTAGTTCAAAAGCAATCAATAGCCAGTGTTATATTTAAGAAATAATATTCTGCGATATACCATGGATGATACTTATTATTTCGATTCTAACACGACTTACTTCTAATAAATTTAGACGAGAATCAAAGGAGTATTTTCTTCAAACGCCGTGCTACTCCGCTGCATTTGGCTTTCGAAATGTCCTCCCGCGTAAGGGGTGATGACGTTATATTTTATGGAAAATATCAATCATAAATGAACAAAAGTTGTAACTGATCAATAATTTTATTTATTTTGTCAAATAGAACTGTACAGAATAGTAACTGAAACGTTACTTAACAGAAAAACAAGACGGACAAGAGATTATCTGATTCTAAAAATAGCTCACTTCCGCGAATTTCCACGGTAGTATTTACAAACATCACGTGACTTTCATTCATAAAACTTTACACGCATTGTATAAATGGAATAGCCAAAACACGGTGCGCGCGCAGCATAGTTCAAGGTAGGTATATCGCAGAATAACCCGAGATAGATTTTACTCTACAAGTATGTATGTTATTAGCTGGGTCGTGTTAGAATCAAAAATAACAAATTTACATCTAGATTGTTATGTTAGTTTTAGTAATTAATAGATTGCTGCTCTATATGAGATACTAGGGTATGTATACATCCTGTAGCTCAAGGTATTGTTCTGTGTATGTATACATCCTGTAACTCAATATATTGTTCTGTGTATGTATACATCCTGTAACTCAATGTATTGTTCTGTGTATGTATACATCCTGTAACTCAATGTATTGTTCTGTGTATGTATACATCCTGTAACTCAATGTATTGTTCAGGGTATGTATACATCCTGTAACTCAATGTATTGTTCAGTGTATGTATACATCCTGTAACTCAATGTATTGGTATGTATACATCCTGTAACTCAATGTATTGTTCTGTGTATGTATACATCCTGTAACTCAATGTATTGTTCTGTGTATGTATACATCCTGTAACTCAATGTATTGTTCAGGGTATGTATACATCCTGTAACTCAAGGTATTGTTCAGGGTATGTATACATCCTGTAACTCAAGGTATTGGTATGTATACATCATGTAACTCAATGTATTGTTCTGTGTATGTATACATCCTGTAACTCAATGTATTGTTCTGTGTATGTATACATCCTGTAACTCAATGTATTGTTCTGTGTATGTATACATCCTGTAACTCAATGTATTGTTCTGTGTATGTATACATCCTGTAACTCAAGGTATTGGTATATATACATCCTGTAACTCAATGTATTGTTCAGTGTATGTATACATCCTGTAACTCAAGGTATTGTTCAGTGTATGTATACATCCTGTAACTCAATGTATTGTTCAGTGTATGTATACATCCTGTAACTCAATGTATTGTTCAGTGTATGTATACATCCTGTAACTCAAGGTATTGTTCAGGGTATGTATTGTATACATCCTGTAACTCAATGTATTGTTCTGTGTTTGTATACATCCTGTAACTCAAGGTATTGTCATGTGTAAGTATATATCCTGTAACTCAAGGTATTGTCATGTGTATGTATACATCCTGTAACTCAAGGTATTGTCATGTGTATGTATACATCCTGTAACTCAATGTATTGTCATGTGTATGTATACATCCTGTAACTCAATGTATTGGTATTTATACATCCTGTAACTCAATGTATTGTTCTGTGTATGTATATATCCTGTAACTCAAGGTATTGTTCTGTGTGTTATGTGTATATATACATCCTGTAACTCAATGTATTGTTCAGGGTATGTAACTATGTATACATCCTGTAACTCAATGTATTGTTCTGTGTTTGTATACATCCTGTAACTCAGGTATTGTCATGTGTTTGTATAAATAATGTGTATGTATAAATATTGTGTTTGTATAAATATTGTGTTTGTATAAATACTGTATTTGTATAAATACTGTGTTTGTATCATTACTGTGTTTGTATAAATATTGTGTTTGTATAAATACTGTATTTGTATAAATACTGTTGTATGTATAAATACTGTGTATGTATAAAACTGTTGTATGTATAAATACTGTGTTTGTATAAATACTGTTGTATGGATAAATACTGTGTATGTATAAATACTGTTGTATGTATAAATACTGTTGTATGTATAAATACTGTGTATGTATAAATACTGTGTTTGTATAAATACTGTGTTTGTATAAATACTGTTGTATGGATAAATACTGTGTATGTATAAATACTGTGTATGTGTAAATATTGTGTTTGTATAAATACTGTTGTATGGATAAATACTGTGTATGTATAAATACTGTTGTATGTATAAATACTGTGTATGTATAAATACTGTATATGTATAAATACTGTGTTTGTATAAATACTGTGTTTGTATAAATACTGTTGTATGGATAAATACTGTGTATGTATAAATACTGTGTATGTATAAATACTGTGTTTGTATAAATACTGTGTTTGTATAAATACTGTTGTATGGATAAATACTGTGTATTTATAAATACTGTTGTATGGATAAATACTGTTGTATGTATAAATACTGTGTATGTATAAATACTGTGTTTGTATAAATATTGTGTTTGTATAAATACTGTATTTGTATAAATACTGTGTTTGTATCATTACTGTGTTTGTATAAATATTGTGTTTGTATAAATACTGTATTTGTATAAATACTGTTGTATGTATAAATACTGTGTATGTATAAAACTGTTGTATGTATAAATACTGTGTTTGTATAAATACTGTTGTATGGATAAATACTGTGTATGTATAAATACTGTTGTATGTATAAATACTGTTGTATGTATAAATACTGTGTATGTATAAATACTGTGTTTGTATAAATACTGTGTTTGTATAAATACTGTTGTATGGATAAATACTGTGTATGTATAAATACTGTGTATGTGTAAATATTGTGTTTGTATAAATACTGTTGTATGGATAAATACTGTGTATGTATAAATACTGTTGTATGTATAAATACTGTGTATGTATAAATACTGTATATGTATAAATACTGTGTTTGTATAAATACTGTGTTTGTATAAATACTGTTGTATGGATAAATACTGTGTATGTATAAATACTGTGTATGTATAAATACTGTGTTTGTATAAATACTGTGTTTGTATAAATACTGTTGTATGGATAAATACTGTGTATTTATAAATACTGTTGTATGGATAAATACTGTTGTATGTATAAATACTGTGTATGTATACATACTGTGTTTGTATAAATACTGTTGTATGTATAAATACTGTTGTATGTATAAATACTGTGTTTGTATAAATACTGTGTATGTATAAATACTGTTGTATGTATAAATACAGTGTTTGTATAAATACTGTTGTATGTATAAATACTGTTGTATGTATAAATACTGTTGTATGTTTAAATACTGAGTTTGTATAAATACTGTTGTATGTATCAATACAGTGTTTGTATAAATACTGTTGTATGTATAAATACTGTGTTTGTATAAATACGGTGTTTGTATAAATACTGTTGTATGTATAAATACTGTTGTATGGATAAATACTGTTGTATGTATAAATACTGTTTATGTATAAATACTGTTGTATGTATAAATACTGTTGTATGTATAAATACTGTTGTATGGATAAATACTGTTGTATGTATAAATACTGTGTATGGATAAATACTGTGTATGGATAAATACTGTTGTATGTATAAATACTGTGTATGGATAAATACTGTGTATGAATAAATACTGTTGTATGGATAAATACTGTTGTATGTATAAATACTGTGTATGGATAAATACTGTTGTATGTATAAATACTGTGTTTGTATAAATACTGTTGTATGTATAAATACTGTGTATGTATAAATACTGTTTATGTATAAATACTGTGTATGTATAAATACTGTTGTATGTATAAATACTGTTTATGTATAAATACTGTATATGTATAAATACTGTGTTTGTATAAAATACTGTGTATGTATAAATACTGTGTTTGTATAAATACTGTGTATGTATAAATACTGTGTTTGTATAAATACTGTGTTTGTATAAATATTGTGTTTGTATAAATACTGTGTATGGATAAATACTGTGTATGTATAAATACTGTTGTATGGATAAATACTGTGTATTTATAAATACTGCTGTATGGATAAATACTGTTGTATGGATAAATACTGTTGTATGTATAAATACTGTGTTTGTATAAATACTGTGTATGTATAAATACTGTTGTATGTATAAATACAGTGTTTGTATAAATACTGTGTTTGTATAAATACTGTTGTATGTATAAATACAGTGTTTGTATAAATACTGTTGTATGTATAAATACTGTTGTATGGATAAATACTGTTGTATGTATAAATACTGTGTATGTATAAATACTGTTGTATGTATAAATACTATGTATGGATAAATACTGTTTATGTATAAATACTGTTGTATGTATAAATACTGTTGTATGTATAAATACTGTTGTATGGATAAATACTGTGTATGTATAAATACTGTGTATGTATAAATACTGTTGTATGTATAAATACAGTGTTTGTATAAATACTGTTGTATGTATAAATACTGTGTTTGTATAAATACAGTGTTTGTATAAATACTGTTGTATGTATAAATACTGTTGTATGTTTAAATACTGAGTTTGTATAAATACTGTTGTATGTATAAATACAGTGTTTGTATAAATACTGTTGTATGTATAAATACTGTGTTTGTATAAATACGGTGTTTGTATAAATACTGTTGTATGTATAAATACTGTTGTATGGATAAATACTGTTGTATGGATAAATACTGTTTATGTATAAATACTGTTGTATGTATAAATACTGTTGTATGGATAAATACTGTGTATGGATAAATACTGTTGTATGTATAAATACTGTGTATGGATAAATACTGTGTATGGATAAATACTGTTGTATGTATAAATACTGTGTATGGATAAATACTGTGTATGTATAAATACTGTGTATGTATAAATACTGTGTATGTATACATACTGTGTATGTATACATACTGTGTATGGATAAATACTGTGTTTGTATAAATACTGTGTATGTATAAATACTGTTGTATGTATAAATACAGTGTTTGTATAAATACTGTGTTTGTATAAATACTGTTGTATGTATAAATACAGTGTTTGTATAAATACTGTTGTATGTATAAATACTGTTGTATGGATAAATACTGTTGTATGTATAAATACTGTGTATGTATAAATACTGTTGTATGTATAAATACTATGTATGGATAAATACTGTTTATGTATAAATACTGTTGTATGTATAAATACTGTTGTATGTATAAATACTGTTGTATGGATAAATACTGTGTATGTATAAATACTGTGTATGTATAAATACTGTTGTATGTATAAATACAGTGTTTGTATAAATACTGTTGTATGTATAAATACTGTGTTTGTATAAATACAGTGTTTGTATAAATACTGTTGTATGTATAAATACTGTTGTATGTTTAAATACTGAGTTTGTATAAATACTGTTGTATGTATAAATACAGTGTTTGTATAAATACTGTTGTATGTATAAATACTGTGTTTGTATAAATACGGTGTTTGTATAAATACTGTTGTATGTATAAATACTGTTGTATGGATAAATACTGTTGTATGGATAAATACTGTTTATGTATAAATACTGTTGTATGTATAAATACTGTTGTATGGATAAATACTGTGTATGGATAAATACTGTTGTATGTATAAATACTGTGTATGGATAAATACTGTGTATGGATAAATACTGTTGTATGTATAAATACTGTGTATGGATAAATACTGTGTATGTATAAATACTGTGTATGTATAAATACTGTGTATGTATACATACTGTGTATGTATACATACTGTGTATGGATAAATACTGTTGTATGTATAAATACTGTTGTATGTATAAATACTGTGTATGTATAAATACTGTTTATGTATAAATACTGTGTATGTATAAATACTGTTGTATGTATAAATACTGTTTATGTATAAATACTGTATATGTATAAATACTGTGTTTGTATAAAATACTGTGTATGTATAAATACTGTGTTTGTATAAATACTGTGTATGTATAAATACTGTGTTTGTATAAATACTGTGTTTGTATAAATATTGTGTTTGTATAAATACTGTGTATGGATAAATACTGTGTATGTATAAATACTGTTGTATGGATAAATACTGTGTATTTATAAATACTGCTGTATGGATAAATACTGTTGTATGGATAAATACTGTTGTATGTATAAATACTGTGTTTGTATAAATACTGTGTATGTATAAATACTGTTGTATGTATAAATACAGTGTTTGTATAAATACTGTGTTTGTATAAATACTGTTGTATGTATAAATACAGTGTTTGTATAAATACTGTTGTATGTATAAATACTGTTGTATGGATAAATACTGTTGTATGTATAAATACTGTTTATGTATAAATACTGTTGTATGTATAAATACTATGTATGGATAAATACTGTTTATGTATAAATACTGTTGTATGTATAAATACTGTTGTATGGATAAATACTGTGTATGTATAAATACAGTGTTTGTATAAATACTGTTGTATGTATAAATACAGTGTTTGTATAAATACTGTTGTATGTATAAATACTGTGTTTGTATAAATACTGTTGTATGTATAAATACTGTGTTTGTATAAATACTGTGTTTGTATAAATACTGTTGTATGTATAAATACAGTGTTTGTATAAATACTGTTGTATGGATAAATACTGTTGTATGTATAAATACTGTTTATGTATAAATACTGTTGTATGTATAAATACTGTTGTATGGATAAATACTGTGTATGGATAAATACTGTTGTATGTATAAATACTGTATATGGATAAATACTGTGTATGGATAAATACTGTTGTATGTATAAATACTGTGTATGGATAAATACTGTGTATGTATAAATACTGTGTATGTATAAATACTGTGTATGTATACATACTGTTGTATGTATAAATACTGTGTATGGATAAATACTGTTGTATGTATAAATACTGTGTATGGATAAATACTGTGTTTGTATAAATACTGTGTATGTATAAATACTGTTGTATGTATAAATACTGTTGTATGGATAAATACTGTGTATGTATAAATACTGTTGTATGTATAAATACTGTTGTATGGATAAATACTGTGTATGTATAAATACTGTTGTATGGATAAATACAGTGTTTGTATAAATACTGTGTATGTATAAATAATGTTGTATGTATAAATACTGTGTATGTATAAATACTGTTGTATGGATAAATACTGTGTATGTATAAATACTGTTGTATGGATAAATACTGTTGTATGGATAAATACTGTTGTATGTATAAATACTGTGTATGTATAAATACTGTTGTATGTATACATACTGTGTATGTATAAATACTGTTGTATGTATAAATACTGTGTATGTATAAATACTGTTGTATGTATAAATACTATGTTTGTATAAATACTGTGTATGTATAAATACTGTGTATGTATAAATACTGTTGTATGTATAAATACTGTGTATGTATAAATACTGTTGTATGTATAAATACTATGTTTGTATAAATACTGTGTATGTATAAATACTGTGTATGTATAAATACTGTTGTATGGATAAATACTGTGTTTGTATAAATACTGTGTATGTATAAATACTGTTGTTTGTATAAATACTGTTGTATGTATAAATACTGTGTATGTATAAATACTGTTGTATGGATAAATACTGTGTATGTATAAATACTGTTGTATGGATAAATACTGTATATGTATAAATACTGTGTATGTATAAATACTGTGTATGTATAAATACTGTTGTATGTATAAATACTGTGTATGTATAAATACTGTGTATGTATAAATACTGTGTTTGTATAAATACTGTGTTTGTATAAATACTGTGTTTGTATAAATACTGTGTATGGATAAATACTTTATTTGTTACAGGACAGCATGTTATCAGAGGATGAATTAGAAACGGATTCCGAGCTAGACTGATTCTGGGCTTCCCTACTTCCTGGATATATAGCCCAAAGGATTTCCCGAGTACATAACCTCCAATACATCCTGAATGGCTTTCAAACCATGCTGGATATGTGGCTTACAGAGCATGCTGGATATGTGGCTTACAAAACATGCTGGATATGTGGCTTACAAAGCATGCTGGATATGTGGCTTACAAAGCATGCTGGATATGTGGCTTACAAAGCATGCTGGATATGTGGCTTACAAAGCATACTGGATATGTGGCTTACAAAGCATACTGGATATGTGGCTTACAAAGCATACTGGATATGTGGCTTACAAAGCATGCTGGATATGTGGCTTACAAAGCATACTGGATATGTGGCTTACAAAGCATACTGGATATGTGGCTTACAAAGCATGCTGGATATGTGGCTTACAAAGCATACTGGATATGTGGCTTACAAAGCATACTGGATATGTGGCTTACAAAGCATGCTGGATATGTGGCTTACAAAGCATACTGGATATGTGGCTTACAAAGCATACTGGATATGTGGCTTACAAAGCATACTGGATATGTGGCTTACAAAGCATACTGGATATGTGGCTTACAAAGCATACTGGATATGTGGCTTACAAAGCATGCTGGATATGTGGCTTACAAAGCATACTGGATATGTGGCTTACAAAGCATACTGGATATGTGGCTTACAAAGCATACTGAATATGTGGCTTACAAAGCATACTGGATATGTGGCTTACAAAGCATACTGGATATGTGGCTTACAAAGCATACTGGATATGTGGTTTACAAAGCATAGATCTACTGGAAATATGCTGGACATGTGACCTCAATACCATACTGAGTATGTTGACTGTAGTGCCGGTTGCTCCAACCCACTCCCCTAATTATAATATAATCTCCTCATCTTTTTCTATTATTTCTTTTTTGTGGAGGAGGAGGGGGGAGTAGAAAGAATCCACACAGACTATCCAGCGTGAAAAGGCCTTCTTTGCTGCCCCAGTGACCGTCCCAAAGATTAGCATAACAATAAACTGGTTAACACCTATAGACTTGTTCAGTTTCTTTGCAAAGTATCACACTCCTAATCAGTGACAACACTCTGTCAGAAATTGTTATTATATAAACAGCTCACTGTCAAAATATAATTTTCTGTCCATCGAATTCTCGATCATTAAACACTGATGGTATGAAGCATATTATAGAACGTAAGTGGATCCGGTTTGAAACCTTTTCCAACGGATTTTGATAAATCTGAAAAATACTAATGTACTTTAAAGCAAACGCGTATTGAAAGTGTCTAAGTAATAAATGATTATTCAAGATGACTATCGAGGTTCAGCTGAAAATCAATGACACAATATAGGTCTATATAATAATACACACCAATATAGGTCTATATAATAATACACACCAATATAGGTCTATATAATAATACACACCAATATAGGTCTATATAATAATATACACCAATATAGGTCTATATAATAATACACACCAATATAGGTCTATATAATAATACACACCATTGCAGGTTGTTGCTTAACACAGTTGAAAGATTGTTGGTTAGCACTGTTTTCAGGTTGGTATTTAGCACTGATTGCATGTTGGTGTTTAGCAGTGTTTGCAGGTTGTTGTCTAGCACTGTTTGCAGGTTGGTGTTAGCACTGTTTGCAGGTTGTTTTTTAGCACTGTTTGCAGGTTGTTCTTTAGTACTGTGTGCAGGTTGTTGGTTAGTACTGTTTGCAGGTTGTTGCTTAGCACTGTTTGCAGGTTGGTGCCTAGCACTGTTTGCAGGTTGTTGTTTAGTACTGTTTGCAGGTTGTGCTTAGCACTATTTGCAGGTTGTTGTTTAGTACTGGTTGCAGGTTGGTGGCTAGCACTGTTTGCAGGTTGTTGTTTAGTACTGTTTGCAGGTTGTCCTTAGCACTATTTGCAGGTTGTTGTTTAGTACTGTTTGCAGGCTGTTGTTTAGTACTGTTTGCAGGTTGGTGCCTAGCACTGTTTACAGGTTGTTGTTTAGTACTGTTTGCAGGTTGTGCTTAGCACTATTTGCAGGTTGTTGTTTAGTACTGTTTGCAGGTTGTTGTTTAGTACTGTGTGCAGGTTTTTGTTTAGTACTATTTGCAGGTTGTTGCTTAGTACTGTTTGCAGGTTGTTGTTTAGTACTGTTTGCAGGTTGTTGTTTAGTACTGGTTGCAGGTTGTTGTTTAGTACTATTTGCAGGTTGTTGTTTAGTACTGGTTGCAGGTTGTTGTTTAGTACTGTTTGCAGGTTGTTGTTTAGTACTGTTTGCAGGTTGTTGTTTAGTACTGTTTGCAGGTTGTTGTTTAGCACTATTTGCAGGTTGTTGTTTAGTACTGTTTGCAGGTTGGTGCTTAGTACTGTTTGCAGGTTGTTGTTTAGTTCTGTTGGCAGGTTGTGCTTAGCACTATTTGCAGGTTGTTGTTTAGTACAGTTTGCATGTTGTTATTTAGTACTGTTTGCAGGTTGTTGTTTAGTACTGTTTGCAGGTTGTTGTTTAGTACTGTTTGCAGGTTGTGCTTAGCACTATTTGCAGGTTGTTGTTTAGTACTGTTTGCATGTTGTTGTTTAGTACTGTTTGCAGGTTGTTGTTTAGTACTGTTTGCAGGTTGTTGTTTAGCACTATTTGCAGGTTGTTGTTTAGTACTGTTTGTTGGTTGTTGCTTAGTACTGTTTGCATGTTGTTGTTTAGTACTGTTTGCAGGTTGTTGTTTAGTACTGTTTGCAGGTTGTTGTTTAGCACTGTTTGCAGGTTGATGCTTAGCACTGTTTGCAGGTTGTTGCTTAACACTGTTTACAGATTGTTGGTTAGTACTGTTTGCAGATTGTTGGTTAGCACTGTTTGCAGGATGGTGTTAGCACTGTTTGCAGGTTGTTGTTTAGCACTGCTTGCAGGTTGTTGTTTAGTATTCTTTGTAGGTTGTTGTTTAGTACTGTTTGCAAGTTGTTGTTTAGTACTGTTTGCAGGTTGTTGTTTAGCACTGTATGCAGGTTGTGATTAGCACTATTTGCAGGTTGTTGTTTAGTACTGTTTGCAGGTTGATGCTTAGTACTGTTTGCAGGTTGTTGTTTAGTTCTGTTTGCAGGTTGTGCTTAGCACTATTTGCAGGTTGTTGTTTAGTACAGTTTGCATGTTGTTGTTTAGTACTGTTTGCAGGTTGTTGTTTAGTACTGTTTGCAGGTTGTTGTTTAGTAATGTTTGCAGGTTGTGCTTAGCACTATTTGCAGGTTGTTGTTTAGTACTGTTTGCATGTTGTTGTTTAGTACTGTTTGCAGGTTGTTGTTTAGTACTGTTTGCAGGTTGTTGTTTAGCACTATTTGCAGGTTGTTGTTTAGTACTGTTTGTTGGTTGTTGCTTAGTACTGTTTGCATGTTGTTGTTTAGTACTGTTTGCAGGTTGTTGTTTAGTAGTTTGCAGGTTGTTGTTTAGTAGTTTGCAGGTTGTTGTTTAGTACTGTTTGCAGGTTGTTGTTTAGCACTGTTTGCAGGTTGTTGTTTAGTACTGTTTGCAGGTTGTTGTTTAGTACTGTTTGCAGGTTGTTGTTTAGTACTGTTTGCAGGTTGTTCTTTAGTACTGTTTGCAGGTTGTTGTTTAGCACTATTTGCTGGTTGTTGTTTAGTACTGTTTGCAGGTTGATGTTTAGTACTGTTTGCAGGTTGTTGTTTAGCACTGTTTGCAGGTTGTGCTTAGCACTATTTGCAGGTTGTTGTTTAGTACTGTTTGCAGGTTGTTGTTTAATAGTTTGCAGGTTGTTGTTTAGTAGTTTGCAGGTTGTTGTTTAGTATTGTTTGCAGGTTGTTGTTTAGCACTGTTTGCAGGTTGTTGTTTAGTACTGTTTGCAGGTTGTTGTTTAATACTGTTTGCATGTTGTTGTTATGGAACTGTTTGCAGGTTGTTGTTTAGTACTGTTTGCAGGTTGTTGTTTAGTACTGTTTGCAGTTTGTTGTTTAGTACTGTTTTCAGGTTGTTGTTTAGTACTGTTTGCAGGTAGTTGCTTAGCACTATTTGCAGGTTGTTGTTTAGTACTGTTTGCAGGTTGTGCTTAGCACTATTTGCATGTTGTTGTTTAGTACTGTTTGCAGGTTGATGCTTAGTACTGTTTGCAGGTTGTTGTTTAGTTCTGTTTGCAGGTTGTGCTTAGCACTATTTGCAGGTTGTTGTTTAGTACTGTTTGCATGTTGTTGCTATGGAACTGTTTGCAGATTGTTGTTTAGCACTGTTTGCAGGTTGATGCTTAGCACTGTTTGCAGGTTGTTGCTTAACACAGTTGACAGATTGTTGGTTAGCACTGTTTGCAGGTTGGTATTTAGCATTGTTTGCATGTTGGTGATTAGCAGTGTTTGCAGGTTGTTGTCTAGCACTGTTTGCAGGTTGTTGTTAGCACTGTTTGCAGGTTGTTGTTTAGCACTGTTTGCAGGTTGTTGATTAGTACTGTGTGCAGGTTGTTGTTTAGTACTGTTTGCAGGTTGTTGTTTAGTACTGTTTGCAGGTTGTGCTTAGCACTATTTGCAGGTTGTTGTTTAGTACTATTTGCAGGTTGTTGTTTAGTACTGTTTGCAGGTTGTTGTTTAGTACTGTTTGCAGGTTGTGCTTAGCACTATTTGCAGGTTGTTGTTTAGTACTGTTTGCAGGTTGTTGTTTAGTTTTGTTTGCAGGTTGGTGCCTAGCACTGTTTACAGGTTGTTGTTTAGTACTGTTTGCAGGTTGTGCTTAGCACTATTTGCAGGTTGTTATTTAGTACTGTTTGCATGTTGTTGTTTAGTACTGTTTGCAGGTTGTTGTTTAGTACTGTTTGCAGGTTGTTGTTTAGTACGGTTTGCAGGTTGTTGTTTAGCACTGTTTGCAGGTTGTTGTTTAGTACTCTTTGTTGGTTGTTGTTTAGTACTGTTTGCAGGTTGTTGTTTAGTACTGTTTGCATGTTGTTGTTTAGTACTGTGTGCAGGTTGTTGTTTAGTACTGTTTGCAGGTTGTTGTTTAGTACTATTTGCAGGTTGTTGTTTAGTACTGTTTGCAGGTTGTGCTTAGCACTATTTGCAGGTTGTTGTTTAGTACTGTTTGCATGTTGTTGTTTAGTACTGTTTGCAGGTTGTTGTTTAGTACTGTGTGCAGGTTGTTGTTTAGCACAGTTTGCAGGTTATTGTTTAGTACTGTTTGTTGGTTGTTGTTTAGTACTGTTTGCAGGTTGTTGTTTAGTACTGTGTGCAGGTTGTTGTTTAGTACTGTTTGCAGATTGGTGCCTAGCACTGTTTGCAGGTTGTTGTTTAGTACTCTTTGCAGGTTGTGCTTAGCACTATTTGCAGGTTGTTGTTTAGTACTGTTTGCATGTTGTTGTTTAGTACTGTTTGCAGGTTGTTGTTTAGTACTGTTTGCAGGTTGTTGTTTAGTACGGTTTGCAGGTTGTTGTTTAGCACTGTTTGCAGGTTGTTGTTGAGTACTGTTTGTTGGTTGTTGTTTAGTACTGTTTGCAGGTTGTTGTTTAGTACTGTTTGCAGGTTGTTTTTTAGTACTGTGTGCAGGTTGTTGTTTAGTACTGTTTGCATGTTGTTGTTTAGTACTATTTGCAGGTTGTTGGTTAGTACTGTTTGCATGTTGTTGTTTAGTACTGTTTGCAAATTGTTGTTTAGTACTGTTTGCAGGTTGTTGTTTAGTACGGTTTGCAGGTTGTTGTTTAGCACTGTTTGCAGGTTGTTGTTGAGTACTGTTTGTTGGTTGTTGTTTAGTACTGTTTGCAGGTTGTTGTTTCGTACTGTGTGCAGGTTGTTGTTTAGTACTGTTTGCAGGTTGTTGTTTAGTACTATTTGCAGGTTGTTGTTTAGTACTGTTTGCAGGTTGTTGTTTAGTACTATTTGCAGGTTGTTGTTTAGTACTGTTTGCAGGTTGTTGTTTAGTTTTGTTTGCAGGTTGGTGCCTAGCACTGTTTACTGGTTGTTGTTTAGTACTGTTTGCAGGTTGTGCTTAGCACTATTTGCAGTTTGTTGTTTAGTACTGTGTGCAGTTTATTGTTTAGTACTGTTTGCAGGTTGGTGCCTAGCACTGTTTGCAGGTTGTTGTTTAATACTCTTTGCAGGTTGTGCTTAGCACTATTTGCAGGTTGTTGTTTAGTACTGTTTGCATGTTGTTGTTTAGTACTGTTTGCAGGATGTTGTTTAGGACTGTTTGCAGGTTGTTGTTTAGTACGGTTTGCAGGTTGTTGTTTAGCACTGTTTGCAGGTTGTTGTTGAGTACTGTTTGTTGGTTGTTGTTTAGTACTGTTTGCAGGTCGTTGTTTAGTACTGTTTGCAGGTTGTTGTTTAGTACTGTGTGCAGGTTGTTGTTTAGTACTGTTTGCAGGTTGTTGTTTAGTACGGTTTGCAGGTTGTTGTTTAGTACTGTTTGCAGGTTGTTGTTTAGTTTTGTTTGCAGGTTGGTGCCTAGCACTGTTTACTGGTTGTTGTTTAGTACTGTTTGCAGGTTGTGCTTAGCACTATTTGCAGTTTGTTGTTTAGTACTGTGTGCAGGTTATTGTTTAGTTTTGTTGCAGGTTGGTGCATAGCACTGTTTACTGGTTGTTGTTTAGTACTGTTTGCAGGTTGTGCTTAGCACTATTTGCAGTTTGTTGTTTAGTACTGTGTGCAGGTTATTGTTTAGTACTGTTTGCAGGTTGTTGTTTAGTACTGTTTGCAGGTTGTTGTTTAGTATTGTGTGCAGGTTGTTGTTTAGTACTGTTTGCAGGTTGTTGTTTAGTACTATTTGCAGGTTGTTGTTTAGTACTGTTTGCAGGTTGTTGTTTAGTACTGTTTGCAGGTTGTGCTTAGCACTATTTGCAGGTTGTTGTTTAGTACTGTTTGCAGGTTGTTGTTTAGTTTTGTTTGCAGGTTGGTGCCTAGCACTGTTTACAGGTTGTTGTTTAGTACTGTTTGCAGGTTGTGCTTAGCACTATTTGCAGGTTGTTATTTAGTACTGTTTGCATGTTGTTGTTTAGTACTGTTGGCAGGTTGTTGTTTAGTACTGTTTGCAGGTTGTTGTTTAGTACGGTTTGCAGGTTGTTGTTTAGCATTGTTTACAGGTTGTTGTTTAGTACTGTTTGTTGGTTGTTGTTTAGTACTGTTTGCAGGTTGTTGTTTAGTACTGTTTGCAGGTTGTGCTTAGCACTATTTGCAGGTTGTTGTTTAGTACTGTTTGCATGTTGTTGTTTAGTACTGTTTGCAGGTTGTTGTTTAGTACTGTTTGCAGGTTGTTGTTTAGCACTGTTTGCAGGTTATTGTTTAGTACTGTTTGTTGGTTGTTGTTTAGTACTGTTTGCAGGTTGTTGTTTAGTACTGTGTGCAGGTTTTTGTTTAGTACTATTTGCAGGTTGTTGCTTAGTACTGTTTGCAGGTTGTTGTTTAGTACTGTTTGCAGGTTGTTGTTTAGTACTGGTTGCAGGTTGTTGTTTAGTACTATTTGCAGGTTATTGTTTAGTACTGGTTGCAGGTTGTTGTTTAGTACTGTTTGCAGGTTGTTGTTTAGTACTGTTTGCAGGTTGTTGTTTAGTACTGTTTGCAGGTTGTTGTTTAGCACTATTTGCAGGTTGTTGTTTAGTACTGTTTGCAGGTTGATGCTTAGTACTGTTTGCAGGTTGTTGTTTAGTTCTGTTGGCAGGTTGTGCTTAGCACTATTTGCAGGTTGTTGTTTAGTACAGTTTGCATGTTGTTATTTAGTACTGTTTGCAGGTTGTTGTTTAGTACTGTTTGCAGGTTGTTGTTTAGTACTGTTTGCAGGTTGTGCTTAGCACTATTTGCAGGTTGTTGTTTAGTACTGTTTGCATGTTGTTGTTTAGTACTGTTTGCAGGTTGTTGTTTAGTACTGTTTGCAGGTTGTTGTTTAGCACTATTTGCAGGTTGTTGTTTAGTACTGTTTGTTGGTTGTTGCTTAGTACTGTTTGCATGTTGTTGTTTAGTACTGTTTGCAGGTTGTTGTTTAGTACTGTTTGCAGGTTGTTGTTTAGCACTGTTTGCAGGTTGATGCTTAGCACTGTTTGCAGGTTGTTGCTTAACACTGTTTACAGATTGTTGGTTAGTACTGTTTGCAGATTGTTGGTTAGCACTGTTTGCAGGATGGTGTTAGCACTGTTTGCAGGTTGTTGTTTAGCACTGCTTGCAGGTTGTTGTTTAGTATTCTTTGTAGGTTGTTGTTTAGTACTGTTTGCAATTTGTTGTTTAGTACTGTTTGCAGGTTGTTGTTTAGCACTGTATGCAGGCTGTGATTAGCACTATTTGCATGTTGTTGTTTAGTACTGTTTGCAGGTTGATGCTTAGTACTGTTTGCAGGTTGTTGTTTAGTTCTGTTTGCAGGTTGTGCTTAGCACTATTTGCAGGTTGTTGTTTAGTACAGTTGGCATGTTGTTGTTTAGTACTGTTTGCAGGTTGTTGTTTAGTACTGTTTGCAGGTTGTTGTTTAGTAATGTTTGCAGGTTGTGCTTAGCACTATTTGCAGGTTGTTGTTTAGTACTGTTTGCATGTTGTTGTTTAGTACTGTTTGCAGGTTGTTGTTTAGTACTGTTTGCAGGTTGTTGTTTAGCACTATTTGCAGGTTGTTGTTTAGTACTGTTTGTTGGTTGTTGCTTAGTACTGTTTGCATGTTGTTGTTTAGTACTGTTTGCAGGTTGTTGTTTAGTACTGTTTGCAGGTTGTTGTTTAGCACTGTTTGCAGGTTGATGCTTAGCACTGTTTGCAGGTTGTTGCTTAACACTGTTTACAGATTGTTGGTTAGTACTGTTTGCAGATTGTTGGTTAGCACTGTTTGCAGGATGGTGTTAGCACTGTTTGCAGGTTGTTGATTAGCACTGTTTGCAGGTTGTTGTTTAGTATTCTTTGTAGGTTGTTGTTTAGTACTGTTTACAGGTTGTTGTTTAGTAGTTTGCAGATTGTTGTTTAGTACTGTTTGCAGGTTGTTGTTTAGCACTGTTTGCAGTTTGTTGTTTAATACTGTTTGCAGGTTGTTGTTATGGAACTGTTTGCAGGTTGTTGTTATGGAACTGTTTGCAGGTTGTTGTTTAGTACTGTTTGCAGGTTGGTGTTTAGCAGTGTTTGCAGGTTGGTTTTTAACACTGTTTGCAGGTTGTTGTTTAGCAGTGTTTGCATGTTGGTGTTTAACAGTGTTTGCAGGTTGGTGTTTACCACTGTTTGCAGGTTGGTGTTTAGCACTGTTTGCAGGTTGGTGCTTAGCACTCTTTGCATGTTGGTGTTTAACAGTGTTTGTTGGTTGGTGTTTAGCACTGTTTGCATGTTGGTGTTTAGCATTGTTTGCAGGTTGATGTTTAGCACCATTTGCAGGTTGGTGTTTAGCACTGTTTGCAGGTTGGTGTTTAGCACTGTTTGCAGGTTGTTGTTTAGGACTGTTTGCAGGTTGATGCTTAGCACTGTTTGCAGGTTGTTGCTTAACACTGTTTGCATGTTGGTGTTAAGCACTGTTTGCAGGTTGATGCTTAGCACTGTTTGCATGTTGATACTTAGCACTGTTTGCATGTTGGTGTTTAACAGTGTTTGTTGGTTGGTGTTTAGCACTGTTTGCAGGTTGGTGCCTAGCACTGTTTACAGGTTGTTGTTTAGTACTGTTTGAAGGTTGTGCTTAGCACTATTTGCAGGTTGTTGTTTAGTACTGTTTGCAGGTTGTTGTTTAGTACTCTTTGCAGGTTGTTGTTTAGTACTGTTTGCAGGTTGTTGTTTAGCACTGTTGCAGGTTGTTGTTTAATACTGTTTGCAGTTTGTTGCTTAGTACTGTTTGCAGTTTGTTGTTTAGTACTGTTTGTAGGTTGTTGCTTAGTACTGTTTGCAGGTTGTGGTTTAGCACTGTTTGCAGGTTGGTGTTTAGCAGTGTTTGCATGTTGGTGTTTAACAGTGTTTGCAGGTTGGTGTTAACACTGTTTGCAGGTTGGTGTTTAACAGTGTTTGCAGGTTGGTGTTTACCACTGTTTGCAGGTTGTTGTTTAGTACTGTTTGCAGTTTGGTGCCTAGCACTGTTTGCAGGTTGTTGTTTAGTACTGATTGCAGGTTGTGCTTAGCACTATTTGCAGGATGTTGTTTAGTACTGTTTGCAGGTTGGTGCCTAACAATGTTTGCAGGTTGTTGTTTAGTACTCTTTGCAGGTTGGTGCCTAGCACTGTTTACAGGTTGTTGTAAAGTACTGTTTGCAGGTTGTGCTTAGCACTATTTGCAGGTTGTTGTTTAGTACTGTTTGCATGTTGTTGTTTAGTACTGTTTGCAGGTTGTTGTTTAGTACTGTTTGCAGGTTGTTGTTTAGTACTGTTTGCAGGTTGTTGCTTAGCACTGTTTGCAGGTTGTTGTTTAGTACTGTTTGCTGGTTGTTGTTTAGTACTGTTTGCAGGTTGTTGTTTAGTACTGTTTGCAGGTTGTTGTTTAGTACGGTGTGCAGGTTGTTTTTTAGTACTGTTTGCAGGTTGTTGTTTAGTACTGTTTGCAGGTTGTTGTTTAGTACTGTTTGCAGGTTGGTGTTTAGTACTGTTTGCAGGTTGTTGTTTAGTACTGTTTGCAGGTTGTTGTTTAGTACTGTTTGCTGGTTGTTGTTTAGCACTATTTGCAGGTTGATGTTTAGTACTGTTTGTAGGTTGTTGTTTAGTACTGTTTGCAGGTTGTTGTTTAGTACTGTTTGCAGGTTGTTGTTTAGCACTGTTTGCAGGTTGTGCTTAGCACTATTTGCAGGTTGTTGTTTAGTACTGTTTGCAGGTTGTTGTTTAGTAGTTTGCAGGTTGTTGTTTAGTAGTTTGCAGGTTGTTGTTAAGTACTGTTTGCAGGTTGTTGTTTAGCACTGTTTGCAGGTTGTTGTTTAGTACTGTTTGCAGGTTGTTGTTTAATACTGTTTGCAGGTTGTTGTTTAGTACTGTTTGCAGGTTGTTGTTTAGTACTGTTTGCAGGTTGTTGTTTAGTACTGTTTGCAGGTTGTTGTTTAGCACTATTTGCTGGTTGTTGTTTAGTACTGTTTGCAGGTTGATGTTTAGTACTGTTTGCAGGTTGTTGTTTAGCACTGTTTGCAGGTTGTGCTTAGCACTATTTGCAGGTTGTTGTTTAGTACTGTTTGCAGGTTGTTGTTTATAGTTTGCAGGTTGTTGTTTAGTAGTTTGCAGGTTGTTGTTTAGTACTGTTTGCAGGTTGTTGTTTAGCACTGTTTGCAGGTTGTTGTTTAGTACTGTTTGCAGGTTGTTGTTTAATACTGTTTGCAGGTTGTTGTTATGGAACTGTTTGCAGGTTGTTGTTTAGTACTGTTTGCAGGTTGTTGTTTAGTACTGTTTGCAGTTTGTTGTTTAGTACTGTTTGCAGGTTGTTGTTTAGTACTGTTTGCAGGTTGTTGCTTAGCACTATTTGCAGGTTGTTGTTTAGTACTGTTTGCAGGTTGTGCTTAGCACTATTTGCAGGTTGTTGTTTAGTACTGTTTGCAGGTTGGTGCCTAGCACTCTTTGCAGGTTGTTGCTTAGTACTGTTTGCAGGTTGTGCTTAGCACTATTTGCAGGTTGTTGTTTAGTACTGTTTGCATGTTGTTGTTTAGTACTGTTTGCAGGTTGTTGTTTAGTACTGTTTGCAGGTTGTTGATTAGCACTGTTTGCAGGTTGTTGTTTAGTACTGATTGTTGGTTGTTGTTTAGTACTGTTTGCAGGTTGTTGTTTAGTACTGTTTGCAGGTTGTTGTTTAGCACTGTTTGCAGGTTGATGCTTAGCACTGTTTGCAGGTTGTTGCTTAACACTGTATACAGATTGTTGGTTAGCACTGTTTGCAGGTTGGTGTTTAGCACTGTTCGCATGTTGGTGTTTAGCAGTGTTTGAAGGTTGTTGTCCAGCACTGTTTGCAGGTTGGTGTTAGCACTATTTGCAGGTTGTTGTTTAGCACTGTTTGCAGGTTGTTGTTTAGTACTATTTGCAGGTTATTATTTAGTACTGTTTGCAGGTTGTTGTTTAGTACTGTGTGCAGGTTGTTGTTTAGTACTGTGTGCAGGTTGTTGTTTAGTAATGTTTGCAGATTGTTGTTTAATACTGTTTGCAGGTTGTTGTTTAACACTGTTTGCAGGTTGTTGTTTAGCACTGTTTGCAGGTTGTTGATTAGTACTGTGTGCAGGTTGTTGTTTAGTACTGTTTGCAGGTTGTTGTTTAACACTGTTTGCAGGTTGATGTTTAGCACTGTTTGCAGGTTGTTGTTTAGCACTGTTTGCAGGTTGATACTTAGCACTATTTGCAGGTTGTTGTTTAGTACTCTATGCAGGTTGGTTCCTAGCACTGTTTACAGGTTGTTGTTTAGTACTGTTTGCAGGTTGTGCTTAGCTCTATTTGCAGGTTGTTGTTTAGTACTGTTTGCAGATTGTTGTTTAGTAGAGTTTGCAGGTTGTTGTTTAGTACTGTTTGCAGGTTGTTGTTTAGCACTGTTTGCAGGTTGTTGTTTAGCACTGTTTGCAGGTTGTTGTTTAGTGCTGATTGCAGGTTGTTGTTTAGTAATGTTTGCAGGTTGTTGTTATGGAACTGTTTGCAGGTTGTTGTTTAGTACTGTTTGTAGGTTGTTGTTTAGTACTGTTTGCAGGTTGTTGTTTAGTACTGTTTGCAGGTTGTTGTTTAGCACTGTTTGCAGGTTGTGCTTAGCACTATTTGCAGGTTGTTGTTTAGTACTGTTTGCAGGTTGTTGTTTAGTAGTTTGCAGGTTGTTGTTTAGTACTGTTTGCAGGTTGTTGTTTAATACTGTTTGCAGGTTGTTGTTTAATACTGTTTGCAGGTTGTTGCTTAGTACTGTTTGCAGGTTGTTGTTTAGTACTGTGTGCAGGTTGTTGTTTAGTACTGTTTGCAGGTTGTTGTTAAGCACTGTTTGCATGTTGATGCTTAGCACTGTTTGCAGGGTGTTGTTTAGCACTGTTTGCAGGTTGATACTTAGCACTATTTGCAGGTTGTTGTTTAGTACTGTTGGCAGGTTGGTGCCTAGCACTGTTTGCAGGTTGTTGTTTAGTACTGTTTGAAGGTTGTGCTTAGCACTATTTGCAGGTTGTTGTTTAGTACTGTTTGCAGGTTGTTGTTTAGTACTCTTTGCAGGTTGTTGTTTAGTACTGTTTGCAGGTTGTTGTTTAGCACTGTTTGCAGGTTGTTGTTATGGAACTGTTTGCAGGTTGTTGTTTAGTACTGTTTGTATGTTGTTGTTTAGTACTGTTTGCAGGTAGTTGTTTAGTACTGGTTGCAGGTTGTTGTGTATTACTGTTTGCAGGTTGTTGTTTAGTACTGTTTGCAGGTTGTTGTTTAGCACTATTTGCAGGTTGTTGTTTAGTACTGTTTGAGGGTTAATGCTTAGTACTGTTTGCAGGTTATTGTTTAGTTCTGTTTGCAGGTTGTGCCTAGCACTATTTGCAGGTTTTTGTTTAGTACTGTTTGCATGTTGTTGTTTAGTACTGTTTGCAGGTTGTTGTTTAGTACTGTTTGCAGGTTGTTGTTTAGCACTGTTTGCAGGTTGATGCTTAGCACTGTTTGCAGGTTGTTTTAACACTGTTTACAGATTGTTGGTTAGTACTGTTTGCAGATTGTTGGTTAGCACTGTTTGCAGATTGCTGTTTAGCACTGTTTGCATGTTGGTGTTTAGCAGTGTTTGAAGGTTGTTGTCCAGCACTGTTTGCAGGTTGGTGTTAGCACTGTTTGCAGGTTGTTGTTTAGCACTGTTTGCAGGTTGTTGTTTAGTACTGTTTGTAGGTTGTTGTTTAGTACTGTTTGCAGGTTGTTGTTTAGTACTGTTTGCAGGTTGTTGTTTAGCACTGTTTGCAGGTTGCGCTTAGCACTATTTGCAGGTTGTTGTTTAGTACTGTTTGCAGGTTGTTGTTTAGTAGTTTGCAGGTTGTTGTTTAGTACTGTTTGCAGGTTGTTGTTTAGCACTGTTTGCAGGTTGTTGTTTAGTACTGTTTGCAGGTTGTTGTTTAATACAGTTTGCAGGTTGTTGTTATGGAACTGTTTGCAGGTTGTTGTTTAGTACTGTTTGTAGGTTGGTGTTTAGCACTGTTTGCAGGTTGGTATTTAGCACCGTTTGTAGGTTGGTGTTTAGCTCTGTTTGCAGGTTGGTATTTAACACTGTTTGTAGGTTGGTGTTTAGCACTGTTTGCAGGTTGGTATTTAGCACTCTTTGTAGGTTGTTGTTTAGCACTGTTTGCAAGTTGGTGCTTAGCACTGTTTGCAGGTTGTTGTTTAGCACTCTAGCACTGTTTGCAAGTTGTTGCTTAGCACTGTTTGCAGGTTGGTGCCTAGCACTGTTTGCAGGTTGGTGCCTAGCACTGTTTGCAAGTTGGTGCCTAGCACTGTTTGCAGGTTGGTGCCTAGCACTGTTTGCAGGTTGTTGTTTAGTACTGTTTGCAGGTTGTTGTTTAGTACTGTTTGCAGGTTGTTGTTATGGAACTGTTTGCAGGTTGTTGTTTAGTACTGTTTGCAGGTTGGTGTTTAGCACTGTTTGCAGGTTGGTGTTTAACACTGTTTGCAGGTTGGTGTTTAGCACTGTTTGCAGGTTGGTGTTTAGCACTGTTTGCATGTTGGTGTTTAACAGTGTTTGCAGGTTGGTGTTTAGCACTGTTTGCAGGTTGGTGTTTAGCACTGTTTGCAGGTTGTGCTTAGCACTATTTGCAGGTTGTTGTTTAGTACTGTTTGCAGGTTGTTGTTTAGTAGTTTGCAGGTTGTTGTTTAGCACTGTTTGCAGGTTGTTGTTTAGTACTGTTTGCAGGTTGTTGTTTAATACTGTTTGCAGGTTGTTGTTATGGAACTGTTTGCAGGTTGTTGTTTAGTACTGTTTGCAGGTTGTTGTTTAGTACTGTTTGCAAGTTGTTGTTTAGTACTTGTTGCAGGTTGGTGTTTAGCAGTGTTTGCAGGTTGGTGTTTAACACTGTTTGCAGGTTGGTCTTTAACACTGTTTGCAGGTTGGTGTTTAGCAGTGTTTGCATGTTGGTGTTTAACAGTGTTTGCAGGTTGGTGTTTACCACTGTTTGCAGGTTGGTGTTTAGCACTGTTTGCAGGTTGGTGCTTAGCACTGTTTGCATGTTGGTGTTTAACAGTGTTTGTTGGTTGGTGTTTAGCACTGTTTGCATGTTGGTGTTTAGCATTTTTTGCAGGTTGGTGTTTAGCACCATTTGCAGGTTGGTGTTTAGCACTGTTTGCAGGTTGTTATTTAGCACTGTTTGCAGGTTAATGCTTAGCATTGTTTGCAGGTTGTTGCTTAACACTGTTTACAGATTGTTGGTTAGCACTGTTTGCAGGTTGGTGTTTAGCACTGTTTGCATGTTGGTGTTTAGCATTGTTTGAAGGTTGTTGTCCAGCACTGTTTGCAGGTTGGTGTTAGCACTGTTTGCAGGTTGTTGTTTAGCACTGTTTGCAGGTTGTTGTTTAGTACTGTGTGCAGGTTGTTGTTTAGTACTGTTTGCAGGTTGTTGTTTAGCACTGTTTGCAGGTTGGTGATTAGCACTGTTTGCAGGTTATTGTTTAGCACTATTTGCAGATGGATACTTAGCACTATTTGCAGGTTGTTGTTTAGTACTGTTTTCAGGTTGGTGCCTAGCACTGTTTACATGTTGTTGTTTAGTACTGTTTGAAGGTTGTGCTTAGCACTATTTGCAGGTTGTTGTTTAGTACTGTTTGCAGGTTGTTGTTTAGTACTGTTTGCAGGTTGGTGTTTAGTACTGTTTGCAGGTTGTTATTTAGTACTGTTTGCAGGTTCTTGTTTAGTAATGTTTGCAGGTTGTTGTTTAGCACTATTTGCAGGTTGATGTTTAGTTCTGTTTGCAGGTTGTGCTTAGCACTATTTGCAGGTTGTTGTTTAGTACTGTTTGCATGTTGTTGTTTAGTACTGTTTGCAGGTTGTTGTTTAGTACTGTTTGCAGGTTGTTGTTTAGTACTGTTTGCATGTTGTTGTTTAGTACTGTTTGCACGTTGTTGTTTAGTACTGTTTGCAGGTTGTTGTTTAGCACTGTTTGCATGTTGGTGTTTACCAGTGTTTGAAGGTTGTTGTCCAGCATTGTTTGCAGGTTGGTGTTAGCACTGTTTGCAGGTTGTTGTTTAGCACTGTGTGCAGGTTGTTGTTTAGTACTGTTTGTAGGTTGTTGTTTAGTACTGTTTGCAGGTTGTTGTTCAGTACTGTTTGCAGGTTGTGCTTAGCACTATTTGCAGGTTGTTGTTTAGTACTGTTTGCAGGTTGTTGTTTAGTAGTTTGCAGGTTGTTGTTTAGTACAGTTTGCAGGTTGTTGTTTAGCACTGTTTGCAGGTTTTTGTTTAGTACTGTTTGCAGGTTGTTGTTTAATACTATTTGCAGGTTGTTGTTATGGAACTGTTTCCAGGTTGTTGTTTAGTACAGTTTGCAGGTTGTTGTTTAGCACTGTTTGCAGGTTGTTGTTTAGTACTGTTTGTTGGTTGTTGTTTAGTACTGTTTGCAGGTTGTTGCTTAGTATTGTTTGCAGGTTGTTGTTTAGTACTGTGTGCAGGTTGTTGCTTAGTACTGTTTACAGGTTGTTGTTTAGTACTGTTTGCAGGTTGTTGTTTAGCACTATTTGCAGGTTGTTGTTTAGTACTGTTTGCAGGTTGTTGTTTAGTACTGTGTGCAGGTTGTTGTTTAGCAATGTTTGCAGGTTGATGCTTAGCACTGTTTGCAGGTTGTTGCTTAAAACAGTTGACAGATTGTTGGTTAGCACTGTTTGCATGTTGGTGATTAGCAGTGTTTGCAGGTTGTTGTCTAGCACTGTTTGCAGGTTGTTGTTAGCACTGTTTGCAGGTTGTTGTTTAGCACTGTTTGCAGGTTGTTGTTTATCACTGTGTGCAGGTTGTTGTTTAGTACTGTTTGCAGGTTGTTGTTTAGCACTGTTTGCAGGTTGTTGTTTAGTACTGTTTGCAGTTTGTGCTTAGCACTATTTGCAGGTTGTAGTTTAGTACTGTTTGCAAGTTGGTGCCTAGCACTGTTTGCAGGTTGTTGTTTAGTACTGTGTGCAGGTTGTGCTTAGCACTATTTGCAGGTTGTTGTTTAGTACTGTTTGCAGGTTGTTGTTTAGTACTGTTTGCAGGTTGGTGCCTAGCACTGTTTGCAGGTTGTTGTTTAGTACTGTGTGCAGGTTGTGCTTAGCACTATTTGCAGGTTGTTGTTTAGTACTGTTTGCATGTTGTTGTTTAGTACTGTTTGCAGGTTGTTGTTTAGTACTGTTTGCAGGTTGTTGTTTAGTACTGTTTGCAGGTTGTTGTTTAGCACTGTTTGCAGGTTGTTGTTTAGTACTGTTTGTTGGTTGTTGTTTAGTACTGTTTGCAGGTTGTTGTTTAGTACTGTTTGCAGGTTGTTGTTTAGTACTGTGTGCAGGTTGTTGTTTAGTACTGTTTGCAGGTTGTTGTTTAGTACTATTTGCAGGTTGTTGTTTAGTACTGTTTGCAGGTTGTTGTTTAGTACTATTTGCAGGTTGTGCTTAGGACTATTTGCAGGTTGTTGTTTAGTACTGTTTGCAGGTTGTTGTTTAGTTTTGTTTGCAGGTTGGTGCCTAGCACTGTTTACTGGTTGTTGTTTAGTACTCTTTGCAGGTTGTGCTTAGCACTATTTGCAGTTTGTTGTTTAGTACTGTGTGCAGTTTATTGTTTAGTACTGTTTGCAGGTTGTTGTTTAGTACTGTGTGCAGGTTTTTGTTTAGTACCGTGTGCAGGTTGTTGTTTAGTACAGTTTGCAGGTTGTTGTTTAGTACTATTTGCAGGTTGCTGTTTAGTACTGTTTGCAGGTTGTTGTTTAGTACTGTTTGCAGGTTGTGCTTAGCACTATTTGCAGGTTGTTGTTTAGTACTGTTTGCTGGTTGTGCTTAGCACTATTTGCAGGTTGTTATTTAGTACTGTTTGCATGTTGTTGTTTAGTACTGTTTGCAGGTTGTTGTTTAGTACTGTTTGCAGGTTGTTGTTTAGTACTGTTTGCAGGTTGTTGTTTAGCACTGTTTGCAGGTTGTTGTTTAGTACTGTTTGTTGGTTGTTGTTTAGTACTGTTTGCAGGTTGTTGTTTAGTACTGTTTGCATGTTGTTGTTTAGTACTGTTTGCAGGTTGTTGTTTAGTACTGTTTGCAGGTTGTTGTTTAGTACTGTTTGCAGGTTGTTGTTTAGTACTGTTTGCAGGTTGTTGTTTAGTACTGTTTGCAGGTTGTGCTTAGCACTGTTTGCAGTTGTTGTTAACTCTTTGTTGTTGTTGTTAGTATGTTTGCAGGCTGTTGTTTAGTACTGTTTGCATTTTTTGTGTTTAGTACTGTGTGCAGGTTGTTGTTTAGTACTGTTTGCAGGTTGTTGTTTAGTACTATTTGCAGGTTGTTGTTTAGTACTGTTTGCAGGTTGTTGTTTAGTACTGTTTGCAGGTTGTGCTTAGCACTATTTGCAGGTTGTTGTTTAGTACTCTTTGCATGTTGTTGTTTAGTACTGTTTGCAGGTTGTTGTTTAGTACTGTTTGCAGTTTGTTGTTTAGCACTGTTTGCAGGTTGTTGTTTAGTACTGTTTGCAGGTTGTTGTTTAGTACTGTTTGCAGGTTGTTGTTTAGTACTGTTTGCAGGTTGTTGTTTAGTACTATTTGCAGGTTGTTGATTAGTACTGTTTGCAGGTTGTTGTTTAGTACTGTTTGCAGGTTGTTGTTTAGTACTGTTTGCAGGTTGTTGTTTAGTACTGTTTGCAGGTTGTTGTTTAGTACTGTTTGCAGGTTGTTGTTTAGTACTGTTTGCAGGTTGTTGTTTAGTATTGTTTGCAGGTTGTTGTTTAGTACTGTTTGCAGGTTGTTGTTTAGCACTATTTGCAGGTTGTTGTTTAGTACTGTTTGCAGGTTGATGCTTAGTACTGTTTGCAGGTTGTTGTTTAGTTCTGTTTGCAGGTTGTGCTTAGCACTATTTGCAGGTTGTTGTTTAGTACTGTTTGCATGTTGTTGTTATGGAACTGTTTGCAGGTTGTTGTTTAGCACTGTTTGCAGGTTGATGCTTAGCACTGTTTGCAGGTTGTTGCTTAACACAGTTGACAGATTGTTGGTTAGCACTGTTTGCAGGTTGGTATTTAGCATTGTTTGCATGTTGGTGATTAGCAGTGTTTGCAGGTTGTTGTCTAGCACTGTTTGCAGGTTGTTATTAGCACTGTTTGCAGGTTGTTGTTTAGCACTGTTTGCAGGTTGTTGTTTAGTACTGTGTGCAGGTTGTTGTTTAGTACTGTTTGCAGGTTGTTGTTTAGCACTGTTTGCAGGTTGTTGTTTAGTACTGTTTGCAGGTTGTGCTTAGCACTATTTGCAGGTTGTTGTTTAGTACTATTTGCAGGTTGTTGTTTAGTACTGTTTGCAGGTTGTTGTTTAGTACTGTTTGCAGGTTGTGCTTAGCACTATTTGCAGGTTGTTGTTTAGTACTGTTTGCAGGTTGTTGTTTAGTTTTGTTTGCAGGTTGGTGCCTAGCACTGTTTACAGGTTGTTGTTTAGTACTGTTTGCAGGTTGTGCTTAGCACTATTTGCAGGTTGTTATTTAGTACTGTTTGCATGTTGTTGTTTAGTACTGTTTGCAGGTTGTTGTTTAGTACTGTTTGCAGGTTGTTGTTTAGTACGGTTTGCAGGTTGTTGTTTAGCACAGTTTGCAGGTTGTTGTTTAGTACTCTTTGTTGGTTGTTGTTTAGTACTGTTTGCAGGTTGTTGTTTAGTACTGTTTGCAGGTTGTTGTTTAGTACTATTTGCAGGTTGTTGTTTAGTACTGTGTGCAGGTTGTTGTTTAGTTCTATTTGCAGGTTGTGCTTAGCACTATTTGCAGGTTGTTGTTTAGTACTGTTTGCATGTTGTTGTTATGGAACTGTTTGCAGGTTGTTGTTTAGCACTGTTTGCAGGTTGATGCTTAGCACTGTTTGCAGGTTGTTGCTTAACACAGTTGCAGATTGTTGGTTAGCACTGTTTGCAGGTTGGTATTTAGCATTGTTTGCATGTTGGTGATTAGCAGTGTTTGCAGGTTGTTGTCTAGCATGTTTGCAGGTTGTTATTAGCACTGTTTGCAGGTTGTTGTTTAACCTGTTTGCAGGTTGTTGTTTAGTACTGTGTGCAGGTTGTTGTTTAGTACTGTTTGCAGGTTGTGTTTAGCACTGTTTGCAGGTTGTTGTTTAGTACTGTTTGCAGGTTGTGCTTAGCACTGTTTGCAGGTTGTTGTTTAGTACTATTTGCAGGTTGTGTTTAGTACTGTTTGCAGGTTGTTGTTTAGTACTGTTTGCAGGTTGTGCTTAGCACTGTTTGCAGGTTGTTGTTTAGTACTGTTTGCAGGTTGTTGTTTAGTACTGTTTGCAGGTTGGTGCCTAGCACTGTTTGCAGGTTGTTGTTTAGTACTGTTTGCAGGTTGTGCTTAGCACTATTTGCAGGTTGTTGTTTAGTACTGTTTGCATGTTGTTGTTTAGTACTGTTTGCAGGTTGTTGTTTAGTACTGTTTGCAGGTTGTTGTTTAGTACGGTTTGCAGGTTGTTGTTTAGCACTGTTTGCAGGTTGTTGTTTAGTACTCTTTGTTGGTTGTTGTTTAGTACTGTTTGCAGGTTGTTGTTTAGTACTGTTTGCAGGTTGTTGTTTAGTACTATTTGCAGGTTGTTGTTTAGTACTGTGTGCAGGTTGTTGTTTAGTACTGTTTGCAGGTTGTTGTTTAGTACTATTTGCAGGTTGTTGTTTAGTACTGTTTGCAGGTTGTTGTTTAGTACTGTTTGCAGGTTGTGCTTAGCACTGTTTGCAGGTTGTTGTTTAGTACTGTTTGCAGGTTGTTGTTTAGTACTGTTTGCAGGTTGTTGTTTAGTACTGTTTGCAGGTTGTTGTTTAGTACGGTTTGCATGTTGTTGTTTAGCACTGTTTGCAGGTTGTTGTTGAGTACTGTTTGTTGGTTGTTGTTTAGTACTGTTTGCAGGTTGTTGTTTAGTACTGTTTGCAGGTTGTTGTTTAGTACTGTGTGCAGGTTGTTGTTTAGTACTATTTGCAGGTTGTTGTTTAGTACTGTTTGCAGGTTGTTGTTTAGTTTTGTTTGCAGGTTGGTGCCTAGCACTGTTTACAGGTTGTTGTTTAGTACTGTTTGCAGGTTGTGCTTAGCACTATTTGCAGGTTGTTGTTTAGTACTATTTGTTGGTTGTTGTTTAGTACTGTTTGCAGGTAGTTGTTTAGTACTGTTTGCATGTTGTTGTTTAGTACTGTGTGCAGGTTGTTGTTTAGTACTGTTTGCAGGTTGTTGTTTAGTACTATTTGCAGGTTGTTGTTTAGTACTGTTTGCAGGTTGTTGTTTAGTACTGTTTGCAGGTTGTGCTTAGCACTATTTGCAGATTGTTGTTTAGTACTCTTTGCATGTTGTTGTTTAGTACTGTTTGCAGGTTGTTGTTTAGTACTGTTTGCAGTTTGTTGTTTAGCACTGTTTGCAGGTTATTGTTTAGTACTGTTTGTTGGTTGTTGTTTAGTACTGTTTGCAGGTTGTTGTTTAGTACTTTGTGCAGGTTGTTGTTTAGTACTATTTGCAGGTTGTTGATTAGTACTGTTTGCAGGTTGTTGTTTAGTACTGTTTGCAGGTTGTTGTTTAGTACTGTTTGCAGGTTGTTGTTTAGTACTATTTGCAGGTTGTGCTTAGGACTATTTGCAGGTTGTTGTTTAGTACTGTTTGCAGGTTGTTGTTTAGTTTTGTTTGCAGGTTGGTGCCTAGCACTGTTTACTGGTTGTTGTTTAGTACTCTTTGCAGGTTGTGCTTAGCACTATTTGCAGTTTGTTGTTTAGTACTGTGTGCAGTTTATTGTTTAGTACTGTTTGCAGGTTGTTGTTTAGTACTGTGTGCAGGTTTTTGTTTAGTACCGTGTGCAGGTTGTTGTTTAGTACAGTTTGCAGGTTGTTGTTTAGTACTATTTGCAGGTTGCTGTTTAGTACTGTTTGCAGGTTGTCGTTTAGTACTGTTTGCAGGTTGTGCTTAGCACTATTTGCAGGTTGTTGTTTAGTACTGTTTGCTGGTTGTGCTTAGCACTATTTGCAGGTTGTTATTTAGTACTGTTTGCATGTTGTTGTTTAGTACTGTTTGCAGGTTGTTGTTTAGTACTGTTTGCAGGTTGTTGTTTAGTACGGTTTGCAGGTTGTTGTTTAGCACTGTTTGCAGGTTGTTGTTTAGTACTGTTTGCAGGTTGTTGTTTAGTACTATTTGCAGGTTGTTGTTTAGTACTGTTTGCAGGTTGTTGTTTAGTACTGTTTGCAGGTTGTGCTTAGCACTGTTTGCAGGTTGTTGTTTAGTACTCTTTGCAGGTTGTTGTTTAGTACTGTTTGCAGGTTGTTGTTTAGTACTGTTTGCATGTTGTTGTTTAGTACTGTGTGCAGGTTGTTGTTTAGTACTGTTTGCAGGTTGTTGTTTAGTACTATTTGCAGGTTGTTGTTTAGTACTGTTTGCAGGTTGTTTTAGTACTGTTTGCAGGTTGTGCTTAGCACTATTGCGTTGTTGTTTAGTACTTTTGCATGTTGTGTTTAGTACTGTTTGCAGGTTGTTGTTTAGTACTGTTTGCAGGTTGTTGTTTAGCACTGTTTGCAGGTTTTGTTTAGTACTGTTTGTTGGTTGTTGTTTAGTACTGTTTGCAGGTTGTTGTTTAGTACTGTGTGCAGGTTGTTGTTTAGTACTATTTGCAGGTTGTTGTTTAGTACTGTTTGCAGGTTGTTGTTTAGTACTGTTTGCAGGTTGTTGTTTAGTACTGTTTGCAGGTTGTTGTTTAGCACTGTTTGCAGGTTGTTGTTTAGTACTGTTTGTTGGTTGTTGTTTAGTACTGTTTGCAGGTTGTTGTTTAGTACTGTTTGCAGGTTGTTGTTTAGTACTGTTTGCAGGTTGTTGTTTAGCACTATTTGCAGGTTGTTGTTTAGTACTGTTTGCACGTTGATGCTTAGTACTGTTTGCAGGTTGTTGTTTAGTTCTGTTTGCAGGTTGTGCTTAGCACTATTTGCAGGTTGTTGTTTAGTACTGTTTGCATGTTGTTGTTATGGAACTGTTTGCAGGTTGTTGATTAGCACTGTTTGCAGGTTGATGCTTAGCACTGTTTGCAGGTTGTTGCTTAACACAGTTGACAGATTGTTGGTTAGCACTGTTTGCAGGTTGGTATTTAGCATTGTTTGCATGTTGGTGATTAGCAGTGTTTGCAGGTTGTTGTCTAGCACTGTTTGCAGGTTGTTATTAGCACTGTTTGCAGGTTGTTGTTTAACACTGTTTGCAGGTTGTTGTTTAGTACTGTGTGCAGGTTGTTGTTTAGTACTGTTTGCAGGTTGTTGTTTAGCACTGTTTGCAGGTTGTTGTTTAGTACTGTTTGCAGGTTGTGCTTAGCACTATTTGCAGGTTGTTGTTTAGTACTATTTGCAGGTTGTTGTTTAGTACTGTTTGCAGGTTGTTGTTTAGTACTGTTTGCAGGTTGTGCTTAGCACTATTTGCAGGTTGTTGTTTAGTACTGTTTGCAGGTTGTTGTTTAGTTTTGTTTGCAGGTTGGTCCCTAGCACTGTTTACAGGTTGTTGTTTAGTACTGTTTGCAGGTTGTGCTTAGCACTATTTGCAGGTTGTTATTTAGTACTGTTTGCATGTTGTTGTTTAGTACTGTTTGCAGGTTGTTGTTTAGTACTGTTTGCAGGTTGTTGTTTAGTACGGTTTGCAGGTTGTTGTTTAGCACAGTTTGCAGGTGGTTGTTTAGTACTCTTTGTTGGTTGTTGTTTAGTACTGTTTGCAGGTTGTTGTTTAGTACTGTTTGCAGGTTGTTGTTTAGTACTATTTGCAGGTTGTTGTTTAGTACTGTGTGCAGGTTGTTGTTTAGTACTGTTTGCAGGTTGTTGTTTAGTACTATTTGCAGGTTGTTGTTTAGTACTGTTTGCAGGTTGTTGTTTAGTACTGTTTGCAGGTTGTGCTTAGCACTATTTGCAGGTTGTTGTTTAGTACTGTTTGCATGTTGTTGTTTAGTACTGTTTGCAGGTTGTTGTTTAGTACTGTTTGCAGGTTGTTGTTTAGTACGGTTTGCATGTTGTTGTTTAGCACTGTTTGCAGGTTGTTGTTGAGTACTGTTTGTTGGTTGTTGTTTAGTACTGTTTGCAGGTTGTTGTTTAGTACTGTTTGCAGGTTGTTGTTTAGTACTGTGTGCAGGTTGTTGTTTAGTACTATTTGCAGGTTGTTGTTTAGTACTGTTTGCAGGTTGTTGTTTAGTTTTGTTTGCAGGTTGGTGCCTAGCACTGTTTACAGGTTGTTGTTTAGTACTGTTTGCAGGTTGTGCTTAGCACTATTTGCAGGTTGTTGTTTAGTACTATTTGTTGGTTGTTGTTTAGTACTGTTTGCAGGTTGTTGTTTAGTACTGTTTGCATGTTGTTGTTTAGTACTGTGTGCAGGTTGTTGTTTAGTACTGTTTGCAGGTTGTTGTTTAGTACTATTTGCAGGTTGTTGTTTAGTACTGTTTGCAGGTTGTTGTTTAGTACTGTTTGCAGGTTGTGCTTAGCACTATTTGCAGATTGTTGTTTAGTACTCTTTGCATGTTGTTGTTTAGTACTGTTTGCAGGTTGTTGTTTAGTACTGTTTGCAGTTTGTTGTTTAGCACTGTTTGCAGGTTATTGTTTAGTACTGTTTGTTGGTTGTTGTTTAGTACTGTTTGCAGGTTGTTGTTTAGTACTGTGTGCAGGTTGTTGTTTAGTACTATTTGCAGGTTGTTGATTAGTACTGTTTGCAGGTTGTTGTTTAGTACTGTTTGCAGGTTGTTGTTTAGTACTGTTTGCAGGTTGTTGTTTAGTACTGTTGCAGGTTGTTGTTTGACTGTTTGCAGGTTGTTGTTTAGTACTGTTTGCAGGTTGTTGTTTAGTACTGTTTGCAGGTTGTTGTTTAGTACTGTTTGCAGGTTGTTGTTTAGCACTATTTGCAGGTTGTTTAGTACTGTTTGCAGGTTGTTGTTTAGTACTGTTTGCAGGTTGTTGCTTAGACTGTTTGCAGGTTGTTGTTTAGACTGTTTGCAGGTTGTGTTAGACTGTTTGCAGGTTGTTGTTTGTTCTGTTTGCAGTTGTGTTAGACTTTTCAGTTGTGTTTAGACTGTTTGCAGTTGTGTTTAGATGTTTGAGGTTGTTGTAGCACTGTTTGCAGGTTGTGTTAGCACTGTTTGCAGGTTGTTGTTTAGACTGTTTGCAGGTTGTTGTTTAGTACTGTTTGAGGTTGTTGTTTAGTACTGTTTGCAGGTTGTTGTTTAGTACTGTTTGCAGGTTGTTGTTTAGACTGTTTGCAGGTTGTTGTTGTTTAGTACTGTTTGCAGGTTGTGCTTAGCACTATTTGCAGGTTGTTGTTTAGTACTCTTTGCATGTTGTTGTTTAGTACTGTTTGCAGGTTGTTGTTTAGTACTGTTTGCAGTTTGTTGTTTAGCACTGTTTGCAGGTTATTGTTTAGTACTGTTTGTTGGTTGTTGTTTAGTACTGTTTGCAGGTTGTTGTTTAGTACTGTGTGCAGGTTGTTGTTTAGTACTATTTGCAGGTTGTTGATTAGTACTGTTTGCAGGTTGTTGTTTAGTACTGTTTGCAGGTTGTTGTTTGTACTGTTGCAGGTTGTTGTTTAGTACTGTTTGCAGGTTGTTGTTTAGTACTGGTTGCAGGTTGTTGTTTAGTACTGTTTGCAGGTTGTTGTTTAGTATTGTTTGCAGGTTGTTGTTTAGTACTGTTTGCAGGTTGTTGTTTAGCACTATTTGCAGGTTGTTGTTTAGTACTGTTTGCAGGTTGTTGCTTAGTACTGTTTGCAGGTTGTTGTTTAGTTCTGTTTGCAGGTTGTGCTTAGCACTATTTGCAGGTTGTTGTTTAGTACTGTTTGCATGTTGTTGTTATGGAACTGTTTGCAGGTTGTTGTTTAGCACTGTTTGCAGGTTGATGCTTAGCACTGTTTGCAGGTTGTTGCTTAACACAGTTGACAGATTGTTGGTTAGCACTGTTTGCAGGTTGGTATTTAGCATTGTTTGCATGTTGGTGATTAGCAGTGTTTGCAGGTTGTTGTCTAGCACTGTTTGCAGGTTGTTGTTAGCACTGTTTGCAGGTTGTTGTTTAGCACTGTTTGCAGGTTGTTGATTAGTAGTGTGCAGGTTGTTGTTTAGTACTGTTTGCAGGTTGTTGTTTAGCACTGTTTGCAGGTTGTTGTTTAGTACTGTTTGCAGGTTGTGCTTAGCACTATTTGCAGGTTGTTGTTTAGTACTATTTGCAGGTTGTTGTTTAGTACTGTTTGCAGGTTGTTGTTTAGTACTGTTTGCAGGTTGTGCTTAGCACTATTTGCAGGTTGTTGTTTAGTACTGTTTGCAGGTTGTTGTTTAGTTTTGTTTGCAGGTTGGTGCCTAGCACTGTTTACAGGTTGTTGTTTAGTACTGTTTGCAGGTTGTGCTTAGCACTATTTGCAGTTTGTTATTTAGTACTTTTTGCATGTTGTTGTTTAGTACTGTTTGCAGGTTGTTGTTTAGTACTGTTTGCAGGTTGTTGTTTAGTACGGTTTGCAGGTTGTTGTTTAGCACTGTTTGCAGGTTGTTGTTTAGTACTCTTTGTTGGTTGTTGTTTAGTACTGTTTGCAGGTTGTTGTTTAGTACTGTTTGCAGGTTGTTGTTTAGTACTGTTTGCAGGTTGTTGTTTAGTACTGTTTGCAGGTTGTTGTTTAGTACTATTTGCAGGTTGTTGTTTAGTACTGTTTGCAGGTTGTTGTTTAGTACTGTTTGCAGGTTGTGCTTAGCACTTTTGCAGGTTGTTGTTTAGTACTGTTTGCATGTTGTTGTTTAGTACTGTTTGCAGGTTGTTGTTTAGTACTGTTTGCAGGTTGTTGTTTAGCACTGTTTGCAGGTTGTTGTTTAGTACTGTTTGCAGGTTGTTGTTTAGTACTGTTTGCAGGTTGTTGTTTAGTACTGTTTGCAGGTTGTTGTTTAGTACTATTTGCAGGTTGTTGTTTAGTACTGTTTGCAGGTTGTTGTTTAGTACTGTTTGCAGGTTGTTGTTTAGTACTGTTTGCAGGTTGTTGTTTAGTACTGTTTGCAGGTTGTTGTTTAGTACTGTTTGCAGGTTGTTGTTTAGTACTGTTTGCAGGTTGTTGTTTAGCACTGTTTGCAGGTTGTTGTTTAGTACTGTTTGCAGGTTGTTGTTTAGTACTGTTTGCAGGTTGTTGTTTAGTACTGTTTGCAGGTTGTGTTTAGCACTGTTTGCAGGTTGTTGTTTAGTACTGTTTGCAGGTTGTTGTTTAGTAGTTTGCAGGTTGTTGTTTAGTAGTTTGCAGGTTGTTGTTTAGTACTGTTTGCAGGTTGTTGTTTAGTACTGTTTGCAGGTTGTTGTTTAGTACTGTTTGCAGGTTGTTGTTTAGTACTGTTTGCAGGTTGTTGTTTGGTACTGTTTGCAGGTTGTTGTTTAGTACTGTTTGCAGGTTGTTGTTTAGTACTGTTTGCAGGTTGTTGTTTAGTACTGTTTGCAGGTTGTTGTTTAGTACTGTTTGCAGGTTGTTGTTTAGTACTGTTTGCAGGTTGTTGTTTAGTACTGTTTGCAGGTTGTGTTTAGACTTTTGCAGGTTGTTGTTTAGTACTGTTTGCAGGTTGTTGCTTAGTACTGTTTGCAGGTTGTTGTTTAGTTCTGTTTGCAGGTTGTGCTTAGCACTATTTGCAGGTTGTTGTTTAGTACTGTTTGCAGGTTGTTGTTTAGTACTGTTTGCAGGTTGTTGTTTAGCACTGTTTGCAGGTTGATGCTTAGCACTGTTTGCAGGTTGTTGCTTAACACAGTTGACAGATTGTTGGTTAGCACTGTTTGCAGGTTGGTATTTAGCATTGTTTGCATGTTGGTGATTAGCAGTGTTTGCAGGTTGTTGTCTAGCACTGTTTGCAGGTTGTTGTTAGCACTGTTTGCAGGTTGTTGTTTAGCACTGTTTGCAGGTTGTTGTTTAGTACTGTGTGCAGGTTGTTGTTTAGTACTGTTTGCAGGTTGTTGTTTAGTACTGTTTGCAGGTTGTGCTTAGCACTATTTGCAGGTTGTTGTTTAGTACTATTTGCAGGTTGTTGTTTAGTACTGTTTGCAGGTTGTTGTTTAGTACTGTTTGCAGGTTGTGCTTAGCACTATTTGCAGGTTGTTGTTTAGTACTGTTTGCAGGTTGTTGTTTAGTTTTGTTTGCAGGTTGGTGCCTAGCACTGTTTACAGGTTGTTGTTTAGTACTGTTTGCAGGTTGTGCTTAGCACTATTTGCAGTTTGTTATTTAGTACTTTTTGCATGTTGTTGTTTAGTACTGTTTGCAGGTTGTTGTTTAGTACTGTTTGCAGGTTGTTGTTTAGTACGGTTTGCAGGTTGTTGTTTAGCACTGTTTGCAGGTTGTTGTTTAGTACTCTTTGTTGGTTGTTGTTTAGTACTGTTTGCAGGTTGTTGTTTAGTACTGTTTGCAGGTTGTTGTTTAGTACTGTTTGCAGGTTGTGCTTAGCACTATTTGCAGGTTGTTGTTTAGTACTGTTTGCATGTTGTTGCTTAGTACTGTTTGCAGGTTGTTGTTTAGTACTGTGTGCAGGTTGTTGTTTAGCACAGTTTGCAGGTTATTGTTTAGTACTGTTTGTTGGTTGTTGTTTATTACTGTTTGCAGGTTGTTGTTTAGTACTGTGTGCAGGTTGTTGTTTAGTACTGTTTGCAGGTTGGTGCCTAGCACTGTTTGCAGGTTGTTGTTTAGTACTCTTTGCAGGTTGTGCTTAGCACTATTTGCAGGTTGTTATTTAGTACTGTTTGCATGTTGTTGTTTAGTACTGTTTGCAGGTTGTTGTTGTTTAGTACTGTTTGCAGGTTGTTGTTTAGTACGGTTTGCAGGTTGTTGTTTAGCACTGTTTGCAGGTTGTTGTTGAGTACTGTTTGTTGGTTGTTGTTTAGTACTGTTTGCAGGTTGTTGTTTAGTACTGTTTGCAGGTTGTTGTTTAGTACTGTGTGCAGGTTGTTGTTTAGTACTGTTTGCATGTTGTTGTTTAGTACTATTTGCAGGTTGTTGTTTAGTACTGTTTGCATGTTGTTGTTTAGTACTGTTTGCAAATTGTTGTTTAGTACTGTTTGCAGATTGTTGTTTAGTACGGTTTGCAGGTTGTTGTTTAGCACTGTTTGCAGGTTGTTGTTGAGTACTGTTTGTTGGTTGTTGTTTAGTACTGTTTGCAGGTTGTTGTTTTGTACTGTGTGCAGGTTGTTGTTTAGTACTGTTTGCAGGTTGTTGTTTAGTACTATTTGCAGGTTGTTGTTTAGTACTGTTTGCAGGTTGTTGTTTAGTTTTGTTTGCAGGTTGGTGCCTAGCACTGTTTACTGGTTGTTGTTTAGTACTGTTTGCAGGTTGTGCTTAGCACTATTTGCAGTTTGTTGTTTAGTACTGTGTGCAGTTTATTGTTTAGTACTGTTTGCAGGTTGGTGCCTAGCACTGTTTGCAGGTTGTTGTTTAATACTCTTTGCAGGTTGTGCTTAGCACTATTTGCAGGTTGTTGTTTAGTACTGTTTGCATGTTGTTGTTTAGTACTGTTTGCAGGATGTTGTTTAGTACTGTTTGCAGGTTGTTGTTTAGTACGGTTTGCAGGTTGTTGTTTAGCACTGTTTGCAGGTTGTTGTTGAGTACTGTTTGTTGGTTGTTGTTTAGTACTGTTTGCAGGTTGTTGTTTAGTACTGTTTGCAGGTTGTTGTTTAGTACTGTGTGCAGGTTGTTGTTTAGTACTGTTTGCAGGTTGTGCTTAGCACTATTTGCAGGTTGTTGTTTAGTACTGTTTCAGGTTGTTTATTAGTTTCGTTTGCAGGTTGGTGCCTAGCACTGTTTACTGGTTGTTGTTTAGTACTGTTTGCAGGTTGTGCTTAGCACTATTTGCAGTTTGTTGTTTAGTACTGTGTGCAGGTTATTGTTTAGTTTTGTTGCAGGTTGGTGCCTAGCACTGTTTACTGGTAGTTGTTTAGTACTGTTTGCAGGTTGTGCTTAGCACTATTTGCAGTTTGTTGTTTAGTACTGTGTGCAGGTTATTGTTTAGTACTGTTTGCAGGTAGTTGTTTAGTACTGTTTGCAGGTTGTTGTTTAGTATTGTGTGCAGGTTGTTGTTTAGTAGTTTGCAGATTGTTGTTTAGTACTGTTTGCAGGTTGTTGTTTAGCACTGTTTGCAGTTTGTTGTTTAGTACTGTTTGCAGGTTGTTGTTTAATACTGTTTGCAGGTTGTTGTTATGGAACTGTTTGCAGGTTGTTGTTATGGAACTGTTTACAGGTTGTTGTTTAGTACTGTTTGCAGGTTGGTGTTTAGCAGTGTTTGCAGGTTGGTTTTTAACACTGTTTGCAGGTTGGTGTTTAGCAGTGTTTGCATGTTGGTATTTAACAGTGTTTGCAGGTTGGTGTTTACCACTGTTTGCAGGTTGGTGTTTAGCACTGTTTGCAGGTTGGTGCTTAGCACTCTTTGCATGTTGGTGTTTAACAGTGTTTGTTGGTTGGTGTTTAGCACTGTTTGCATGTTGGTGTTTAGCATTATTTGCAGGTTGGTGTTTAGCACCATTTGCAGGTTGGTGTTTAGCACTGTTTGCAGGTTGGTGTTTAGCACTGTTTGCAGGTTGTTGTTTAGGACTGTTTGCAGGTTGATGCTTAGCACTGTTTGCAGGTTGTTGCTTAACACTGTTTGCATGTTGGTGTTAAGCACTGTTTGCAGGTTGATGTTTAGCACTGTTTGCATGTTGATACTTAGCACTGTTTGCATGTTGGTGTTTAACAGTGTTTGTTGGTTGGTGTTTAGCACTGTTTGCAGGTTGGTGCCTAGCACTGTTTACAGGTTGTTGTTTAGTACTGTTTGAAGGTTGTGCTTAGCACTATTTGCAGGTTGTTGTTGAGTACTGTTTGCAGGTTGTTGTTTAGTACTCTTTGCAGGTTGTTGTTTAGTACTGTTTGCAGGTTGTTGTTTAGCACTGTTGCAGGTTGTTGTTTAATACTGTTTGCAGTTTGTTGCTTAGTACTGTTTGCAGGTTGTTGTTTAGTACTTTTTGCAGGTTGTTGTTATGGAACTGTTTGCAGGTTGTTGTTTAGTACTGTTTGTAGGTTGTTGCTTAGTACTGTTTGCAGGTTGTGGTTTAGCACTGTTTGCAGGTTGTTGTTTAGCAGTGTTTGCATGTTGGTGTTTAACAGTGTTTGCAGGTTGGTGTTAACACTGTTTGCAGGTTGGTGTTTAACAGTGTTTGCAGGTTGGTGTTTAACAGTATTTGCAGGTTGGTGTTTACCACTGTTTGCAGGTTGTTGTTTAGTACTGTTTGCAGTTTGGTGCCTAGCACTGTTTGCAGGTTGTTGTTTAGTACTGATTGCAGGTTGTGCTTAGCACTATTTGCAGGATGTTGTTTAGTACTGTTTGCAGGTTGGTGCCTAACACTGTTTGCAGGTTGTTGTTTAGTACTGTTTGCAGGTTGGTGCCTAGCACTGTTTACAGGTTGTTGTAAAGTACTGTTTGCAGGTTGTGCTTAGCACTATTTGCAGGTTGTTGTTTAGTACTGTTTGCATGTTGTTGTTTAGTACTGTTTGCAGGTTGTTGTTTAGTACTGTTTGCAGGTTGTTGTTGAGTACTGTTTGCAGGTTGTTGCTTAGCACTGTTTGCAGGTTGTTGTTTAGTACTGTTTGCTGGTTGTTGTTTAGTACTGTTTGCAGGTTGTTGTTTAGTACTGTTTGCAGGTTGTTGTTTAGTACGGTGTGCAGGTTGTTTTTTAGTACTGTTTGCAGGTTGTTGTTTAGTACTGTTTGCAGGTTGTTGTTTAGTACTGTTTGCAGGTTGGTGTTTAGTACTGTTTGCAGGTTGTTGTTTAGTACTGTTTGCAGGTTGTTGTTTAGTACTGTTTGCTGGTTGTTGTTTAGCACTATTTGCAGGTTGATGTTTAGTACTGTTTGTAGGTTGTTGTTTAGTACTGTTTGCAGGTTGTTGTTTAGTACTGTTTGCAGGTTGTTGTTTAGCACTGTTTGCAGGTTGTGCTTAGCACTATTTGCAGGTTGTTGTTTAGTACTGTTTGCAGGTTGTTGTTTAGTATTGTGTGCAGGTTGTTGTTTAGTAGTTTGCAGATTGTTGTTTAGTACTGTTTGCAGGTTGTTGTTTAGCACTGTTTGCAGTTTGTTGTTTAGTACTGTTTGCAGGTTGTTGTTTAATACTGTTTGCAGGTTGTTGTTATGGAACTGTTTGCAGGTTGTTGTTATGGAACTGTTTACAGGTTGTTGTTTAGTACTGTTTGCAGGTTGGTGTTTAGCAGTGTTTGCAGGTTGGTTTTTAACACTGTTTGCAGGTTGGTGTTTAGCAGTGTTTGCATGTTGGTATTTAACAGTGTTTGCAGGTTGGTGTTTACCACTGTTTGCAGGTTGGTGTTTAGCACTGTTTGCAGGTTGGTGCTTAGCACTCTTTGCATGTTGGTGTTTAACAGTGTTTGTTGGTTGGTGTTTAGCACTGTTTGCATGTTGGTGTTTAGCATTATTTGCAGGTTGGTGTTTAGCACCATTTGCAGGTTGGTGTTTAGCACTGTTTGCAGGTTGGTGTTTAGCACTGTTTGCAGGTTGTTGTTTAGGACTGTTTGCAGGTTGATGCTTAGCACTGTTTGCAGGTTGTTGCTTAACACTGTTTGCATGTTGGTGTTAAGCACTGTTTGCAGGTTGATGTTTAGCACTGTTTGCATGTTGATACTTAGCACTGTTTGCATGTTGGTGTTTAACAGTGTTTGTTGGTTGGTGTTTAGCACTGTTTGCAGGTTGGTGCCTAGCACTGTTTACAGGTTGTTGTTTAGTACTGTTTGAAGGTTGTGCTTAGCACTATTTGCAGGTTGTTGTTGAGTACTGTTTGCAGGTTGTTGTTTAGTACTCTTTGCAGGTTGTTGTTTAGTACTGTTTGCAGGTTGTTGTTTAGCACTGTTGCAGGTTGTTGTTTAATACTGTTTGCAGTTTGTTGCTTAGTACTGTTTGCAGGTTGTTGTTTAGTACTTTTTGCAGGTTGTTGTTATGGAACTGTTTGCAGGTTGTTGTTTAGTACTGTTTGTAGGTTGTTGCTTAGTACTGTTTGCAGGTTGTGGTTTAGCACTGTTTGCAGGTTGTTGTTTAGCAGTGTTTGCATGTTGGTGTTTAACAGTGTTTGCAGGTTGGTGTTAACACTGTTTGCAGGTTGGTGTTTAACAGTGTTTGCAGGTTGGTGTTTAACAGTATTTGCAGGTTGGTGTTTACCACTGTTTGCAGGTTGTTGTTTAGTACTGTTTGCAGTTTGGTGCCTAGCACTGTTTGCAGGTTGTTGTTTAGTACTGATTGCAGGTTGTGCTTAGCACTATTTGCAGGATGTTGTTTAGTACTGTTTGCAGGTTGGTGCCTAACACTGTTTGCAGGTTGTTGTTTAGTACTGTTTGCAGGTTGGTGCCTAGCACTGTTTACAGGTTGTTGTAAAGTACTGTTTGCAGGTTGTGCTTAGCACTATTTGCAGGTTGTTGTTTAGTACTGTTTGCATGTTGTTGTTTAGTACTGTTTGCAGGTTGTTGTTTAGTACTGTTTGCAGGTTGTTGTTGAGTACTGTTTGCAGGTTGTTGCTTAGCACTGTTTGCAGGTTGTTGTTTAGTACTGTTTGCTGGTTGTTGTTTAGTACTGTTTGCAGGTTGTTGTTTAGTACTGTTTGCAGGTTGTTGTTTAGTACGGTGTGCAGGTTGTTTTTTAGTACTGTTTGCAGGTTGTTGTTTAGTACTGTTTGCAGGTTGTTGTTTAGTACTGTTTGCAGGTTGGTGTTTAGTACTGTTTGCAGGTTGTTGTTTAGTACTGTTTGCAGGTTGTTGTTTAGTACTGTTTGCTGGTTGTTGTTTAGCACTATTTGCAGGTTGATGTTTAGTACTGTTTGTAGGTTGTTGTTTAGTACTGTTTGCAGGTTGTTGTTTAGTACTGTTTGCAGGTTGTTGTTTAGCACTGTTTGCAGGTTGTGCTTAGCACTATTTGCAGGTTGTTGTTTAGTACTGTTTGCAGGTTGTTGTTTAGTAGTTTGCAGGTTGTTGTTTAGTAGTTTGCAGGTTGTTGTTTAGTACTGTTTGCAGGTTGTTGTTTAGCACTGTTTGCAGGTTGTTGTTTAGTACTGTTTGCAGGTTGTTGTTTAATACTGTTTGCAGGTTGTTGTTTAGTACTGTTTGCAGGTTGTTGTTTAGTACTGTTTGCAGGTTGTTGTTTAGTACTGTTTGCAGGTTGTTGTTTAGCACTATTTGCTGGTTGTTGTTTAGTACTGTTTGCAGGTTGATGTTTAGTACTGTTTGCAGGTTGTTGTTTAGCACTGTTTGCAGGTTGTGCTTAGCACTATTTGCAGGTTGTTGTTTAGTACTGTTTGCATGTTGTTGTTTAGTAGTTTGCAGGTTGTTGTTTAGTAGTTTGCAGGTTGTTGTTTAGTACTGTTTGCAGGTTGTTGTTTAGCACTGTTTGCATGTTGTTGTTTAGTACTGTTTGCAGGTTGTTGTTTAATACTGTTTGCAGGTTGTTGTTATGGAACTGTTTGCAGGTTGTTGTTTAGTACTGTTTGCAGGTTGTTGTTTAGTACTGTTTGCAGTTTGTTGTTTAGTACTGTTTGCAGGTTGTTGTTTAGTACTGTTTGCAGGTTGTTGCTTAGCACTATTTGCAGGTTGTTGTTTAGTACTGTTTGCAGGTTGTGCTTAGCACTATTTGCAGGTTGTTGTTTAGTACTGTTTGCAGGTTGGTGCCTAGCACTCTTTGCAGGTTGTTGCTTAGTACTGTTTGCAGGTTGTGCTTAGCACTATTTGCAGGTTGTTGTTTAGTACTGTTTGCATGTTGTTGTTTAGTACTGTTTGCAGGTTGTTGTTTAGTACTGTTTGCAGGTTGTTGATTAGCACTGTTTGCAGGTTGTTGTTTAGTACTGATTGTTGGTTGTTGTTTAGTACTGTTTGCAGGTTGTTGTTTAGTACTGTTTGCAGGTTGTTGTTTAGCACTGTTTGCAGGTTGATGCTTAGCACTGTTTGCAGGTTGTTGCTTAACACTGTTTACAGATTGTTGGTTAGCACTGTTTGCAGGTTGGTGTTTAGCACTGTTCGCATGTAGGTGTATAGCAGTGTTTGAAGGTTGTTGTCCAGCACTGTTTGCAGGTTGGTGTTAGCACTATTTGCAGGTTGTTGTTTAGCACTGTTTGCAGGTTGTTGTTTAGTACTATTTGCAGGTTATTATTTAGTACTGTTTGCAGGTTGTTGTTTAGTACTGTGTGCAGGTTGTTGTTTAGTACTGTGTGCAGGTTGTTGTTTAGTAATGTTTGCAGATTGTTGTTTAGTACTGTTTGCAGGTTGTTGTTTAACACTGTTTGCAGGTTGTTGTTTAGCACTGTTTGCAGGTTGTTGATTAGTACTGTGTGCAGGTTGTTGTTTAGTACTGTTTGCAGGTTGTTGTTTAACACTGTTTGCAGGTTGATGTTTAGCACTGTTTGCAGGTTGTTGTTTAGCACTGTTTGCAGGTTGATACTTAGCACTATTTGCAGGTTGTTGTTTAGTACTCTTTGCAGGTTGGTTCTAGCACTGTTTACAGGTTGTTGTTTAGTACTGTTTGCAGGTTGTGCTTAGCACTATTTGCAGGTTGTTGTTTAGTACTGTTTGCAGGTTGTTGTTTAGTACAGTTTGCAGGTTGTTGTTTAGTACTGTTTGCAGGTTGTTGTTTAGCACTGTTTGCAGGTTGTTGTTTAGCACTGTTTGCAGGTTGTTGTTTAGTGCTGATTGCAGGTTGTTGTTTAGTAATGTTTGCAGGTTGTTGTTATGGAACTGTTTGCAGGTTGTTGTTTAGTACTGTTTGTAGGTTGTTGTTTAGTACTGTTTGCAGGTTGTTGTTTAGTACTGTTTGCAGGTTGTTGTTTAGCACTGTTTGCAGGTTGTGCTTAGCACTATTTGCAGGTTGTTGTTTAGTACTGTTTGCAGGTTGTTGTTTAGTAGTTTGCAGGTTGTTGTTTAGTACTGTTTGCAGGTTGTTGTTTAATACTGTTTGCAGGTTGTTGTTTAATACTGTTTGCAGGTTGTTGCTTAGTACTGTTTGCAGGTTGTTGTTTAGTACTGTGTGCAGGTTGTTGTTTAGTACTGTTTGCAGGTTGTTGTTAAGCACTGTTTGCATGTTGATGCTTAGCACTGTTTGCAGGGTGTTGTTTAGCACTGTTTGCAGGTTGATACTTAGCACTATTTGCAGGTTGTTGTTTAGTACTGTTGGCAGGTTGGTGCCTAGCACTGTTTGCAGGTTGTTGTTTAGTACTGTTTGAAAGTTGTGCTTAGCACTATTTGCAGGTTGTTGTTTAGTACTGTTTGCAGGTTGTTGTTTAGTACTCTTTGCAGGTTGTTGTTTAGTACTGTTTGCAGGTTGTTGTTTAGCACTGTTTGCAGGTTGTTGTTATGGAACTGTTTGCAGGTTGTTGTTTAGTACTGTTTGTATGTTGTTGTTTAGTACTGTTTGCAGGTTGTTGTTTAGTACTGTTTGCAGGTTGGAGTTTAGCAGTGTTTGCATGTTGGTGTTTAACAGTGTTTGCAGGTTGGTGTTTAACACTGTTTGCAGGTTGATGTTTAACAGTGTTTGCAGGTTGGTGTTTAGCAGTATTTGCATGTTGGTGTTTAACATTGTTTGCAGGATGGTGTTTACCACTGTTTGCAGGTTGTTGTTTAGTACTGTTTGCAGGTTGGTGCCTAGCACTGTTTGCAGTTTGTTGTTTAGTACTGTTTGCAGGTTGTGCTTAGCACTATTTGCAGGTTGTTGTTTAGTACTGTTTGCAAGTTGGTGCCTAGCACTGTTTACAGGTTGTTGTAAAGTACTGTTTGCAGGTTGTGCTTAGCACTATTTGCAGGTTGTTGTTTAGTACAGTTTGCATGTTGTTGTTTAGTACTGTTTGCAGGTTGTTGTTTAGTACTGTTTGCAGGTTGTTGTTTAGTACTGTTTGCAGGTTGTTGTTTAGCACTGTTTGCAGGTTGTTGTTTAGTACTGTTTGCAGGTTGTTGTTTAGTACTGTTTGCAGGTTGTTGCTTAGTTCTGTTTGCAGGTTGTTGTTTAGTACTATTTGCAGGTTGTTGTTTAGTACTGTTTGCTGGTTGTTGTTTAGCACTATTTGCAGGTTGATGTTTAGCACTGTTGGCAGGTTGTTGTTTAGTACTGTTTGCAGGTTGTTGTTTAGCACGGTTTGCAGGTTGAATCTTAGCATTATTTGCAGGATGTTGTTTAGTACTGTTTGCAGGTTGGTGCCTAGCACTGTTTACATGTTGTTGTTTAGTACTGTTTGCAGGTTGTGCTTAGCACTATTTGCATGTTGTTGTTTAGTACTGTTTGCAGGTTGTTGCTTAGTAGTTTGCAGGTTGTTGTTTAGTACTGTTTGCATGTTGTTGTTTAGCACTATTTGCAGGTTGTTGTTTAGAACTGTTTGCAGGTTGTTTAGTACTGTTTGCAGGTTGTTGTTTAGTACTGTTTGCAGGTTGGTGTTTAGCAGTGTTTGCATGTTGGTGTTTAACAGTGTTTGCAGGTTGGTGTTTAACACTGTTTGCAGGTTGGTGTTTAACACTATTTGCAGGTTGGTGTTTAGCAGTGTTTACATGTTGGTGTTTAACAGTGTTTGCAGGTTGGTGTTTACCACTGTTTGCAGGTTGGTGTTTAGCACTGTTTGCAGGTTGGTGCTTAGCACTGTTTGCATGTTGGTGTTTAGCATTGTTTGCAGGTTGGTGTTTAGCACCATTTGCAGGTTGGTGTTTAGCACTGTTTGCATGTTGGTGTTTAACAGTGTTTGCATGTTGGTGTTTAGCTCTGTTTGCAGGTTGGTGTTTAACACTGTTTGTAGGTTGGTGTTTAGCACTGTTTACAGGTTGGTATTTAGCACTGTTTGTAGGTTGGTGTTTAGCACTGTTTGCAGGTTGTTGTTTAGTACTGTTTGCTGGTTGTTGTTTAGTACTGTTTGCAGGTTGTTGTTTAGTACTGTTTGCAGGTTGTTGTTTAGTACTGTTTGCAGGTTGTTGCTTAGTTCTGTTTGCAGGTTGTTGTTTAGTACTATTTGCAGGTTGTTGTTTAGTACTGTTTGCTGGTTGTTGTTTAGCACTATTTGCAGGTTGATGTTTAGCACTGTTGGCAGGTTGTTGTTTAGTACTGTTTGCAGGTTGTTGTTTAGCACGGTTTGCAGGTTGAATCTTAGCACTATTTGCAGGATGTTGTTTAGTACTGTTTGCAGGTTGGTGCCTAGCACTGTTTACATGTTGTTGTTTAGTACTGTTTGCAGGTTGTGCTTAGCACTATTTGCAGGTTGTTGTTTAGTACTGTTTGCAGGTTGTTGCTTAGTAGTTTGCAGGTTGTTGTTTAGTACTGTTTGCATGTTGTTGTTTAGCACTATTTGCAGGTTGTTGTTTAGTACTGTTTGCAGGTTGTTGTTTAATACTGTTTGCAGGTTGTTGTTATGGAACTCTTTGCAGGTTGTTGTTTAGTACTGTTTGCAGGTTGTTGTTTAGTACTGTTTGCAGGTTGTTGTTTAGTACTGTTTGCAGGTTGGTGTTTAGCAGTGTTTGCATGTTGTTGTTTAACAGTGTTTGCAGGTTGGTGTTTAACACTCTTTGCAGGTTGGTGTTTAACACTATTTGCAGGTTGGTGTTTAGCAGTGTTTGCATGTTGGTGTTTAACAGTGTTTGCAGGTTGGTGTTTACCACTGTTTGCAGGTTGGTGTTTAGCACTGTTTGCAGGTTGGTGCTTAGCACTGTTTGCATGTTGGTGTTTAGCATTGTTTGCAGGTTGGTGCTTAGCACCATTTGCAGGTTGGTGTTTAGCACTGTTTGCATGTTGGTGTTTAACAGTGTTTGCATGTTGGTGTTTAGCTCTGTTTGCAGGTTGGTGTTTAACACTGTTTGTAGGTTGGTGTTTAGCACTGTTTACAGGTTGGTATTTAGCACTGTTTGTAGGTTGGTGTTTAGCTCTGTTTGCAGGTTGGTATTTAACACTGTTTGTAGGTTGGTGTTTAGCACTGTTTGCAGGTTGGTATTTAGCACTGTTTGTAGGTTGGTGTTTAGCACTGTTTGCAAGTTGTTGCTTAGCACTGTTTGCAAGTTGTTGTTTAGCACTCTAGCACAGTTTGCAAGTTGTTGCTTAGCACTGTTTGCAGGTTGTTGTTTAGTACTATTTGCCGGTTGTTGTTTAGTACTGTTTACAGGTTGTTGTTTAGTACTGTTTGCAGGTTGTGCTTAGCACTATTTGCAGGTTGTTGTTTAGTACTGTTTGCAGGTAGGTGCCTAGCACTATTTGCAGGTTGTTGTTTAGTACTGTTTGCAGGTTGGTGCCTAGCACTGTTTGCAAGTTGGTGCCTAGCACTGTTTGCAGGTTGGTGCCTAGCACTGTTTGCAGGTTGTTGCTTAGTACTGTTTGCAGGTTGGTGCCTAGCACTGTTTGCAGGTTGTTGTTCAGTACTGTTTGCAGGTTGTTGCTTAGTACTGTTTGCAGGTTGTAGTTTAGTACTGTTTGCAGGTTGTTGTTTAGTACTGTTTGCAAGTTGTTGTTTAGTACTGCTTGCAGGTTGTTGTTTAGTACTGTTTGCAGGTTGTTGTTTAGCAATATTTGCAGGTTGTTGCTTAGTACTGTTTGCAGGTTGTTGTTTAGTACTGTTTGCAGGTTGTTGTTTAGTACTGGTTGCAGGTTGTTGTTTAGTACTGTTTGCAGGTTGTTGTTTAGTACTGTTTGCAGGTTGTTGTTTAACACTATTTGCATGTTGTTGTTTAGTATTATTTGCAGGTTGTTGTTTAGCACTCTTTGCAGGTTGATGCTTGGCACTGTTTGCAGGTTGTTGCTTAACACAGTTGACAGATTGTTGGTTAGCACTGTTTGCAGGTTGGTATTTAGCACTGTTTGCATGTTGGTGTTTAACAGTGTTTGCAGGTTGTTGTCTAGCACTGTTTGCAGATTGGTGTTAGCACTGTTTGCCTGTTGTTGCTTAGCACTGTTTGCAGGTTGTTGTTTAGTACTGTGTGCAGGTTGTTGTTTAGTACTGTTTGCAGGTTGTTGTTTAGCATTGTTTGCAGGTTGGTGCCTAGCACTGTTTGCAGGTTGTTGTTTAGTACTGTTTGCAGGTTGTTGTTTAGTACTGTTTGCAGGTTGTTGTTTAGTACTGTTTGCAGGTTGTTGTTTAGTACTGTTTGCAGGTTGTTGTTTAGCACTATTTGCAGGTTGATGTTTAGCACTGTTCTCAGGTTGTTGTTTAGTACTGTTTGCAGGTTGTTGTTTAGCACGGTTTGCAGGTTGAATCTTAGCACTATTTGCAGGTTGTTGTTTAGTACTGTTTGCAGGTTGGTGCCTAGCACTGTTTACATGTTGTTGTTTAGTATTGTTTGCAGGTTGTGCTTAGCACTATTTGCAGGTTGTTGTTTAGTACTGTTTGCAGGTTGTTGTTTAGTAGTTTGCATGTTGTTGTTTAGTACTGTTTGCAGGTTGTTGTTTAGCACTCTTTGCAGGTTGTTGTTTAGTACTGTTTGCAGGTTGTTGTTTAATACTGTTTGCAGGTTGTTGTTATGGAACTGTTTGCAGGTTGTTGTTTAGTACTGTTTGCAGGTTGTTGTTTAGTACTGTTTGCAGGTTGGTGTTTAGCAGTGTTTGCATGTTGGTGTTTAACAGTGTTTGCAGTTTGGTGTTTAACACTGTTTGCAGGTTGGTGTTTAACACTGTTTGCAGGTTGGTGTTTAGCAGTGTTTGCAGGTTGGTGTTTAACAGTGTTTGCAGGTTGGTGTTTTGCACTGTTTGCAGTTTGGTGCTTAGCACTGTTTGCATGTTGGTGTTTAACAGTGTTTGTTGGTTGGTGTTTAGCACTGTTTGCATGTTGGTGTTTAGTATTGTTTGCAGGTTGGTGTTTAGCACCATTTGCAGGTTGGTGTTTAGCACTGTTTGCAGGTTGGTGTTTAGCACTGTTTGCATGTTGGTGTTTAACAGTGTTTGCATGTTGGTGTTTAGCTCTGTTTGCAGGTTGGTGTTTAACACTCTTTGTAGGTTGGTGTTTAGCACTGTTTGCAGGTTGGTATTTAGCACTGTTTGTAGGTTGGTGTTTAGCTCTGTTTGCAGGTTGGTATTTAACACTGTTTGTAGTTGGTGTTTAGCACTGTTTGCAGGTTTGTATTTAGCACTGTTTGTAGGTTGGTGTTTAGCACTGTTTGCAAGTTGTTGCTTAGCACTGTTTGCAAGTTGTTGTTTAGCACTCTAGCATTGTTTACAAGTTGGTGCCTAGCACTGTTTGCAGGTTGGTGCCTAGCACTGTTTGCAGGTTGTTGCTTAGTACTGTTTGCAGGTTGTTGTTTAGTACTGTTTGCAGGTTGTTGTTTAGTACTGGTTGCAGGTTGTTATTTAGTACTGTTTGCAGGTTGTTGTTTAGTACTGTTTGCAGGTTGTTGTTTAGCACTATTTGCATGTTGTTGTTTAGCACTATTTGCAGGTTGATGTTTAGCACTGTTCGCAGGTTGTTGTTTAGTACTGTTAGCAGGTTGTTGTTTAGCACGGTTTGCAGGTTGAATCTTAGCACTATTTGCAGGTTGTTGTTTAGTACTGTTTGCAGGTTGGTGCCTAGCACTGTTTACATGTTGTTGTTTAGTATTGTTTGCAGGTTGTGCTTAGCACTATTTGCAGGTTGTTGTTTAGTACTGTTTGCAGGTTGTTGTTTAGTAGTTTGCAGGTTGTTGTTTAGTACTGTTTGCAGGTTGTTGTTTAGCACTGTTTGCAGGTTGTTGTTTAGTACTGTTTGCAGGTTGTTGTTTAGTACTGTTTGCAGGTTGTTGTTATGGAACTGTTTGCAGGTTGTTGTTTAGTACTGTTTGCAGGTTGTTGTTTAGTACTGTTTGCAGGTTGGTGTTTAGCAGTGTTTGCATGTTGGTGTTTAACAGTGTTTGCAGGTTGGTGTTTAGCACTGTTTGCAGGTTGGTGCTTAGCACTGTTTGCATGTTGGTGTTTAACAGTGTTTGTTGGTTGGTGTTTAGCACTGTTTGCATGTTGGTGTTTAGTATTGTTTGCAGGTTGGTGTTTAGCACCATTTGCAGGTTGGTGTTTAGCACTGTTTGCAGGTTGGTGTTTAGCACTGTTTGCATGTTGGTGTTTAACAGTGTTTGCATGTTGGTGTTTAGCTCTGTTTGCAGGTTGGTGTTTAACACTGTTTGTAGGTTGGTGTTTAGCACTGTTTGCAGGTTGGTATTTAGCACTGTTTGTAGGTTGGTGTTTAGCTCTGTTTGCAGGTTGGTATTTAACACTGTTTGTAGGTTGGTGTTTAGCACTGTTTGCAGGTTTGTACTTAGCACTGTTTGTAGGTTGGTGTTTAGCACTGTTTGCAAGTTGTTGCTTAGCACTGTTTGCAAGTTGTTGTTTAGCACTCTAGCATTGTTTACAAGTTGGTGCCTAGCACTGTTTGCAGGTTGGTGCCTAGCACTGTTTGCAGGTTGTTGCTTAGTACTGTTTGCAGGTTGTTGTTTAGTACTGTTTGCAGGTTGTTGTTTAGTACTGGTTGCAGGTTGTTATTTAGTACTGTTTGCAGGTTGTTGTTTAGTACTGTTTGCAGGTTGTTGTTTAGCACTATTTGCATGTTGTTGTTTAGTACTATTTGCAGGTTGTTGTTTAGCACTGTTTGCAGGTTGATGCTTAGCACTCTTTGCAGGTTGTTGCTTAACACAGTTGATAGATTGTTGGTTAGCACTGTTTGCAGGTTGGTATTTAGCACTGTTTGCATGTTGGTGTTTAACAGTGTTTGCAGGTTGTTGTCTAGCACTGTTTGCAGGTTGGTGTTAGCACTGTTTGCCTGTTGTTGCTTAGCACTGTTTGCAGGTTGTTGTTTAGTACTGTGTGCAGGTTGTTGTTTAGTACTGTTTGCAGGTTGTTATTTAGCATTGTTTGCAGGTTGGTGCCTAGCACTGTTTGCAGGTTGTTGTTTAGTACTGTTTGCACGTTGTGCTTAGCACTATTTGCAGGTTGTTGTTTAGTACTGGTTGCAGGTTGGTGTCTAGCACTGTTTGCAGGTTGTTGTTTAGTACTGTTTGCAGGTTGTGCTTAGCACTATTTGCAGGTTGTTGTTTAGTACTCTTTGCAGGTTGTTGTTTAGTACTGTTTGCAGGTTGGTGCTTAGCTCTGTTTACAGGTTGTTGTTCAGTACTGTTTGCAGGTTGTGCTTAGCACTATTTGCAGGTTGTTATTTAGTACTGTTTGCATGTTGTTGTTTAGTACTGTTTGCAGGTTGTTGTTTAGTACTGTTTGCAGGTTGTTGCTTAGTACGGTTTGCAGGTTGTTGTTTAGCAATGTTTGCAGGTTGTTGTTAAGTATTGTTTGCAGGTTGTTGTTTAGTACTGTTTGCAGGTTGTTGTTTAGTACTGTATGCAGGTTGTTGCTTAGTACTGTTTGCAGGTTGTTGTTTAGTACTATTTGCAGGTTGTTATTTAGTACTGTTTGCAGGTTGTTGTTTAGTACTGTTTGCAGGTTGTGCTTAGCACTATTTGCAGGTTGTTGTTTAGTACTGTTTGCAGGTTGGTGCCTAGCACTGTTTGCTTGCATGTTGTTGTTTAGTACTGTTTGCAGGTTGTGCTTAGCACTATTTGCAGGTTGTTGTTTAGTACTGTTTGCAGGTTGTTGTTTAGTTTTGTTTGCAGGTTGGTGCCTAGCACTGTTTACAGGTTGTTGTTTAGTACTGTTTGCATGTTGTTGTTTAGTACTGTTTGCAGGTTGTTGTTTAGTACTATTTGCAGGTTGTTGTTTAGTACGGTTTGCAGGTTGTTGTTTAGCACTGTTAGCAGGTTGTTGTTTAGTACTGCTTGTTGGTTGTTGTTTAGTACTGTTTGCAGGTTGTTGTTTAGTACTATTTGCAGGTTGTTGTTTAGTACCGTTTGCAGGTTGTTGTTTAGTACTGTTTGCAGGTTGTGCTTAGCACTATTTGCAGGTTGTTGTTTAGTACTGTTTGCAGGTTGTTGTTTAGCACTGTTTGCAGGTTGTTGTTTAGTACTGTTTGTTGGTTGTTGTTTAGTACTGTTTGCAGGTTGTTGTTTAGTACTGTTTGCAGGTTGTTGTTTAGTACTGTGTGCAGGTTGTTGTTTAGTACTGTTTGCAGGTTGTTGCTTAGTACTGTTTGCAGGTTGTTGTTTAGTACTGTTTGCAGGTTGTTGTTTAGTACTGGTTGCAGGTTGTTGTTTAGTACTGTTTGCAGGTTGTTGTTTAGTACTGTTTGCAGGTTGTTGTTTAGCACTATTTGCAGGTTGTTGTTTAGAACTGTTTGCAGGTTGATGCTTAGTACTGTTTGCAGGTTGTTGTTTAGTTCTGTTTGCAGGTTGTGCTTAGCACTATTTGCAGGTTGTTGTTTAGTACTGTTTGCATGTTGGTGTTTAGCAGTGTTTGAAGGTTGTTGTCCAGCACTGTTTGCAGGTTGGTGTTAGCACTGTTTGCAGGTTGTTGTTTAGCACTGTTTGCAGGTTGTTGTTTAGTACTGTGTGTAGGTTGTTGTTTAGTACTGTTTGCAGGTTGGTGTTTAGTACTGTTTGCAGGTTGTTGTTTAGCACTGTTTGCAGGTTACGTTTAGCACTATTTGCAGGTTGTTGTTTAGTACTGTTTGTTGGTTTTTGTTTAGTAGTTTGCAGGTTGTTGCTTAGTACTGTTTGCAGGTTGTTGTTTAGCACTGTTTGCAGGTTGTTGTTTGGTACTGTTTGCAGGTTGTTGTTTAATACTGTTTGCAGGTTGTAGTTATGGAACTGTTTGCAGGTTGTTGTTTAGTACTGTTTGCAGGTTGTTGTTTAGTACTGTTTGCAGGTTGTTGTTTAGTACTTTTTGCACGTTGGTGTTTAGCAATGTTTGCAGGTTGGTGTTTAACACTGTTTGCAGGTTGGTGTTTAACACTGTTTGCAGGTTGGTGTTTAGCAGTGTTTGCATGTTGGTGTTTAACAGTGTTTGCAGGTTGGTGTTTACCACTGTTTGCAGGTTGGTGTTTAACACTGTTTGCAGGTTGGTGTTTAACACTGTTTGCAGGTTGGTGTTTAGCAGTGTTTGCATGTTGGTGTTTAACAGTGTTTGCAGGTTGGTGTTTAGCATTGTTTGCAGGTTGGTGTTTAGCACCATTTGTCGGTTGGTGTTTAGCACTGTTTGCAGGTTGGTGTTTAGCACTGTTTGCATGTTGTTGTTTAGCACTGTTTGCAGGTTAATGCTTAGCACTCTTTGCAGGTTGTTGCTTAACACTGTTTACAGATTGTTGGTTAGCACTGTTTGCAGGTTGGTGTTTAGCACCATTTGCATGTTGGTGTTTAGCAGTGTTTGCAGGTTGTTGTCCAGCACTGTTAGCAGGTTGGTGTTTAGCACTGTTTGCAGGTTGTTGTTTAGTACTGTGTACAGGTTGTTGTTTAGTACTGTTTGCAGGTTGTTGTTAAGCACTGTTTGCAGGTTGATGTTTAGCACTGTTTGCAGGTTGTTGTTTAGCACTATTTGCAGATTGATACTTAGCACTATTTGCAGATTGTTGTTTAGTACTGTTTGCAGGTTGGTGCCTAGCACTGTTTACAGGTTGTTGTTTAGTACTGTTTGAAGGTTGTGCTTAGCACTCTTTGCAGGTTGTTGCTTAACACAGTTGATAGATTGTTGGTTAGCACTGTTTGCAGGTTGGTATTTAGCACTGTTTGCATGTTGGTGTTTAACAGTGTTTGCAGGTTGTTGTCTAGCACTGTTTGCAGGTTGGTGTTAGCACTGTTTGCCTGTTGTTGCTTAGCACTGTTTGCAGGTTGTTGTTTAGTACTGTGTGCAGGTTGTTGTTTAGTACTGTTTGCAGGTTGTTGTTTAGCATTGTTTGCAGGTTGGTGCCTAGCACTGTTTGCAGGTTGTTGCTTAGTACTGTTTGCAGGTTGTTGTTTAGTACTGTTTGCAGGTTGTTGTTTAGTACTGTTTGCAGGTTGTTGTTTAGTACTGTTTGCAGGTTGTTGTTTAGCACTATTTGCAGGTTGATGTTTAGCACTGTTCTCAGGTTGTTGTTTAGTACTGTTTGCAGGTTGTTGTTTAGCACGATTTGCAGGTTGAATCTTAGCACTATTTGCAGGTTGTTGTTTAGTACTGTTTGCAGGTTGGTGCCTAGCACTGTTTACATGTTGTTGTTTAGTATTGTTTGCAGGTTGTGCTTAGCACTATTTGCAGGTTGTTGTTTAGTACTGTTTGCAGGTTGTTGTTTAGTAGTTTGCATGTTGTTGTTTAGTACTGTTTGCAGGTTGTTGTTTAGCACTCTTTGCAGGTTGTTGTTTAGTACTGTTTGCAGGTTGTTGTTTAATACTGTTTGCAGGTTGTTGTTATGGAACTGTTTGCAGGTTGTTGTTTAGTACTGTTTGCAGGTTGTTGTTTAGTACTGTTTGCAGGTTGGTGTTTAGCAGTGTTTGCATGTTGGTGTTTAACAGTGTTTGCAGTTTGGTGTTTAACACTGTTTGCAGGTTGGTGTTTAACACTGTTTGCAGGTTGGTGTTTAGCAGTGTTTGCAGGTTGGTGTTTAACAGTGTTTGCAGGTTGGTGTTTTGCACTGTTTGCAGTTTGGTGCTTAGCACTGTTTGCATGTTGGTGTTTAACAGTGTTTGTTGGTTGGTGTTTAGCACTGTTTGCATGTTGGTGTTTAGTATTGTTTGCAGGATGGTGTTTAGCACCATTTGCAGGTTGGTGTTTAGCACTGTTTGCAGGTTGGTGTTTAGCACTGTTTGCATGTTGGTGTTTAACAGTGTTTGCATGTTGGTGTTTAGCTCTGTTTGCAGGTTGGTGTTTAACACTCTTTGTAGGTTGGTGTTTAGCTCTGTTTGCAGGTTGGTATTTAACACTGTTTGTAGTTTGGTGTTTAGCACTGTTTGCAGGTTTGTATTTAGCACTGTTTGTAGGTTGGTGTTTAGCACTGTTTGCAAGTTGTTGCTTAGCACTGTTTGCAAGTTGTTGTTTAGCACTCTAGCATTGTTTACAAGTTGGTGCCTAGCACTGTTTGCATGTTGGTGCCTAGCACTGTTTGCAGGTTGTTGCTTAGTACTGTTTGCAGGTTGTTGTTTAGTACTGTTTGCAGGTTGTTGTTTAGTACTGGTTGCAGGTTGTTATTTAGTACTGTTTGCAGGTTGTTGTTTAGTACTGTTTGCAGGTTGTTGTTTAGCACTATTTGCATGTTGTTGTTTAGCACTATTTGCAGGTTGATGTTTAGCACTGTTCGCAGGTTGTTGTTTAGTACTGTTAGCAGGTTGTTGTTTAGCACGGTTTGCAGGTTGAATCTTAGCACTATTTGCAGGTTGTTGTTTAGTACTGTTTGCAGGTTGGTGCCTAGCACTGTTTACATGTTGTTGTTTAGTATTGTTTGCAGGTTGTGCTTAGCACTATTTGCAGGTTGTTGTTTAGTACTGTTTGCAGGTTGTTGTTTAGTAGTTTGCATGTTGTTGTTTAGTACTGTTTGCAGGTTGTTGTTTAGCACTCTTTGCAGGTTGTTGTTTAGTACTGTTTGCAGGTTGTTGTTTAATACTGTTTGCAGGTTGTTGTTATGGAACTGTTTGCAGGTTGTTGTTTAGTACTGTTTGCAGGTTGTTGTTTAGTACTGTTTTCAGGTTGGTGTTTAGCAGTGTTTGCATGTTGGTGTTTAACAGTGTTTGCAGTTTGGTGTTTAACACTGTTTGCAGGTTGGTGTTTAACACTGTTTGCAGGTTGGTGTTTAGCAGTGTTTGCATGTTGGTGTTTAACAGTGTTTGCAGGTTGGTGTTTTGCACTGTTTGCAGTTTGGTGCTTAGCACTGTTTGCATGTTGGTGTTTAACAGTGTTTGTTGGTTGGTGTTTAGCACTGTTTGCATGTTGGTGTTTAGTATTGTTTGCAGGTTGGTGTTTAGCACCATTTGCAGGTTGGTGTTTAGCACTGTTTGCAGGTTGGTGTTTAGCACTGTTTGCATGTTGGTGTTTAACAGTGTTTGCATGTTGGTGTTTAGCTCTGTTTGCAGGTTGGTGTTTAACACTCTTTGTAGGTTGGTGTTTAGCACTGTTTGCAGGTTGGTATTTAGCACTGTTTGTAGGTTGGTGTTTAGCTCTGTTTGCAGGTTGGTATTTAACACTGTTTGTAGGTTGGTGTTTAGCACTGTTTGCAGGTTTGTACTTAGCACTGTTTGTAGGTTGGTGTTTAGCACTGTTTGCAAGTTGTTGCTTAGCACTGTTTGCAAGTTGTTGTTTAGCACTCTAGCATTGTTTACAAGTTGGTGCCTAGCACTGTTTGCAGGTTGGTGCCTAGCACTGTTTGCAGGTTGTTGCTTAGTACTGTTTGCAGGTTGTTGTTTAGTACTGTTTGCAGGTTGTTGTTTAGTACTGGTTGCAGGTTGTTATTTAGTACTGTTTGCAGGTTGTTGTTTAGTACTGTTTGCAGGTTGTTGTTTAGCACAGATTTGCATGTTGTTGTTTAGTACTATTTGCAGGTTGTTGTTTAGCACTGTTTGCAGGTTGATGCTTAGCACTCTTTGCAGGATGTTGCTTAACACAGTTGATAGATTGTTGGTTAGCACTGTTTGCAGGTTGGTATTTAGCACTGTTTGCATGTTGGTGTTTAACAGTGTTTGCAGGTTGTTGTCTAGCACTGTTTGCAGGTTGGTGTTAGCACTGTTTGCCTGTTGTTGCTTAGCACTGTTTGCAGGTTGTTGTTTAGTACTGTGTGCAGGTTGTTGTTTAGTACTGTTTGCAGGTTGTTATTTAGCATTGTTTGCACGTTGGTGCCTAGCACTGTTTGCAGGTTGTTGTTTAGTACTGTTTGCACGTTGTGCTTAGCACTATTTGCAGGTTGTTGTTTAGTACTGGTTGCAGGTTGGTGTCTAGCACTGTTTGCAGGTTGTTGTTTAGTACTGTTTGCAGGTTGTTGTTTAGTACTATTTGCAGGTTGTTGTTTAGTACTGTTTGCAGGTTGGTGTTTAGCACTGTTTGCAGGTTGGTGTTTAGCACTGTTTGCAGGTTGTTGTTTAGCACTGTTTGCAGGTTGTGCTTAGCACTGTTTGCAGATTGTTGGTTAGCACTGTTTGCAGGTTGGTGTTTAGCACTGTTTGCAGGTTGGTGTTTAGCACTGTTTGCAGGTTGGTGTTTAGCAGTGTTTGCAGGTTGTTGTTCAGCACTGTTTGCAGGTTGGTGTTTAGCACTGTTTGCAGGTTGTTGTTTAGCACTGTTTGCAGGTTGTTGTTTAGTACTGTTTGCAGGTTGTTGTTTAGTACTGTTTGCAGGTTGTTGTTTAGCACTGTTTGCAGGTTGTTGTTTAGCACTGTTTGCAGGTTGTTGCTTAGCACTGTTTGCAGGTTGTTGTTTAGTACTGTTTGCAGGTTGTTGTTTAGTACTGTTTGCAGGTTGTTGTTTAGTACTGTTTGCAGGTTGTTGTTTAGTACTGTTTGCAGGTTGTTGTTTAGTACTGTTTGCAGGTTGTTGTTTAGTACTGTTTGCAGGTTGTTGTTTAGTACTGTTTGCAGGTTGTTGTTTAGTACTGTTTGCAGGTTGATGTTTAGTACTGTTTGCAGGTTGTTGTTTAGTACTGTTTGCAGGTTGTTGTTTAGCACTGTTTGCAGGTTGATGCTTAACACTGTTTGCAGGTTGTTGTTTAGCACTGTTTGCAGGTTGGTATTTAGCACTGTTTGCATGTTGGTGATTAGCAGTGTTTGCAGGTTGTTGTCTAGCACTGTTTGCAGGTTGTTGTTAGCACTGTTTGCAGGTTGTTGTTTAGCACTGTTTGCAGGTTGTTGTTTAGTACTGTGTGCAGGTTGTTGTTTAGTACTGTTTGCAAGTTGTTGTTTAGCACTGTTTGCAGGTTGGTGCCTAGCACTGTTTGCAGGTTGTTGTTTAGTACTGTTTGCAGGTTGTGCTTAGCACTATTTGCAGGTTGTTGTTTAGTACTTGTTGCTGGTTGGTGCCTAGCACTGTTTGCAGGTTGTTGTTTAGTACTGTTTGCAGGTTGTGCTTAGCACTATTTGCAGGTTGTTGTTTAGTACTGTTTGCAGGTTGTTGTTTAGTACTGTTTGCAGTTTGGTGCCTAGCACTGTTTAAAGGTTGTTGTTTAGTACTGTTTGCATGTTGTTGTTTAGTACTGTTTGCAGGTTGTTGTTTAGTACTGTTTGCAGGTTGTTGTTTAGTACTGTTTGCAGGTTGTTGTTTAGCAATGTTTGCAGGTTGGTGTTTAGCAGTGTTTGCATGTTCGTGTTTAACAGTGTTTGCAGGTTGGTGTTTAACACTGTTTGCAGGTTGGTGTTTAACAGTGTTTGCAGGTTGGTGTTTAGCAGTGTATGCATGTTGGTTTTAACAGTGTTTGCAGGTTGGTGTTTACCACTGTTTGCAGGTTGTTGTTTAGTACTGTTTGCAGATTGGTGCCTAGCACTGTTTGCAGGTTGTTGTTAAGTACTGTTTGCAGGTTGTGCTTAGCACTATTTGCAGGTTGTTGTTTAGTACTGTTTGCTGGTTGGTGCCTAACACTGTTTGCAGGTTTTTGTTTAGTACTGTTTGCAGGTTGGTGCCTAGCACTGTTTACAGGTTGTTGTAAAGTACTGTTTGCAGGTTGTGCTTAGCACTATTTGCAGGTTGTTGTTTAGTACTGTTTGCATGTTGTTGTTTAGTACTGTTTGCAGGTTGTTGTTTAGTACTGTTTGCAGGTTGTTGTTTAGTACTGTTTGCAGGTTGTTGTTTAGCACTGTTTGCAGGTTGTTGTTTGGTACTGTTTGCAGGTTGTTGTTTAGTACTGTTTGCAGGTTGTTGTTATGGAACTGTTTGCAGGTTGTTGTTTAGTACTGTTTGCAGGTTGTTGTTTAGTACGGTTTGCAGGTTGTTGTTTAGTACTGTTTGCAGGTTGGTGTTTAGCAGTGTTTGCAGGTTGGTGTTTAACACTGTTTGCATGTTGGTGTTTAACAATGTTTGCAGGTTGGTGTTTAGCAGTGTTTGCATGATGGTGTTTAACAGTGTTTGCAGGTTGGTGTTTACCACTGTTTGCAGGTTGGTGTTTAGCACTGTTTGCAGGTTGTTGCTTAGCACTGTTTGCATGATGGTGTTTAACAGTGTTTGTTGGTTGGTGTTTAGCACTGTTTGCATGTTGGTGTTTAGCATTGTTTGCAGGTTGGTGTTTAGCACCATTTGTAAGTTGGTGTTTAGCACTGTTTGCAGGTTGGTGTTTAGCACTGTTTGCAGGTTGTTGTTTAGCACTGTTTGCAGGTTAATGCTTAGCACTCTTTGCAGGTTGTTGCTTAACACTGTTTACAGATTGTCGGTTAGCACTGTTTGCAGGTTGGTGTTTAGCACCATTTGCATGTTGGTGTTTAGCAGAGTGTGCAGGTTATTGTCCAGCACTGTTTGCAGGTTGGTGTTTAGCACTGTTTGCAGGTTGTTGTTTAGTACTGTGAACAGTTTGTTGTTTAGTACTGTTTGCAGGTTGTTGTTAAGCACTGTTTGCAGGTTGATGATTAGCACTTTTTGCAGGTTGTTGTTTAGCACTATTTGCAGGTTGATACTTAGCACTATTTGCAGGTTGTTGTTTAGTACTGTTTGCAGGTTGGTGCCTAGCACTGTTTACAGGTTGTTGTTTAGTACTGTTTGAAGGTTGTGCTTAGCACTATTTGCAGGTTGTTGTTTGGTACTGTTTGCAGGTTTTTGTTTAGTACTCTTTGCAGGTTGTTGTTTAGTACTGTTTGCAGGTTGTTGTTTAGCACTGTTTGCAGGTTGTTGTTTAATACTGTTTGCAGGTTGTTGCTTAGTACTGGTTGCAGGTTGTTGTTTAGTACTGTTTGCAGGTTGTTCTTATGGAACTGTTTGCAGGTTGTTGTTTAGTACTGTTTGCAGGTTGTTGTTTAGTACTGTTTGCAGGTTGCTGTTTAGTACTGTTTGCAGGTTGTTGTTTAGCACTGTTTGCAGGTTGGTGTTTAGCAGTATTTGCATGTTGGTGTTTAACAGTGTTTGCAGGTTGGTGTTTAACACTGTTTGCAGGTTGGTGTTTAACAGTGTTTGCAGGTTGGTGTTTAGCAGTGTATGCATGTTGGTGTTTAACAGTGTTTGCAGGTTGGTGTTTACCACTGTTTGCAGGTTGTTGTTTAATACTGTTTGCAGGTTGGTGCTTAACACTGTTTGCAGGTTGTTGTTTAGTACTGTTTGCAGGTTGTGCTTAGCACTATTTGCAGGTTCATGTTTAGTACTGTTTGCAGGTTGGTGCCTAATACTGTTTGCAGGTTGTTGTTTAGTACTGTTTGCAGGTTGGTGCCTAGCACTGTTTACAGGTTGTTGTAATATACTGTTTGCAGGTTGTGCTTAGCACTATATGCAGGTTGTTGTTTAGTACTGTTTGCATGTTGTTGTTTAGTACTGTTTGCAGGTTGTTGTTTAGTACTGTTTGCAGGTTGTTGTTTAGTACGGTTTGCAGGTTGTTGTTTAGCAATGTGTGCAGGTTGTTGTTTAGTACTGTTTGTTGGTTGTTGTTTAGTACTATTTGCAGGTTGTTGTTTAGTACTGTTTGCAGGTTGTTGTTTAGTACTGTGTGCAGGTTGTTGTTTAGTACTGTTTGCAGGTTGTTGTTTAGTAATATTTGCAGGTTGTTGTTTAGTACTGTTTGCAGGTTGTTGTTTAGTAATGTTTGCATGTTGTGCTTAGCACTATTTGCAGGTTGTTGTTTAGCAATGTTTGCAGGTTGGTGTTTAGCAGTGTTTGCATGTTCGTGTTTAACAGTGTTTGCAGGTTGGTGTTTAACACTGTTTGCAGGTTGGTGTTTAACAGTGTTTGCAGGTTGGTGTTTAGCAGTGTATGCATGTTGGTTTTAACAGTGTTTGCAGGTTGGTGTTTACCACTGTTTGCAGGTTGTTGTTTAGTACTGTTTGCAGATTGGTGCCTAGCACTGTTTGCAGGTTGTTGTTAAGTACTGTTTGCAGGTTGTGCTTAGCACTATTTGCAGGTTGTTGTTTAGTACTGTTTGCTGGTTGGTGCCTAACACTGTTTGCAGGTTTTTGTTTAGTACTGTTTGCAGGTTGGTGCCTAGCACTGTTTACAGGTTGTTGTAAAGTACTGTTTGCAGGTTGTGCTTAGCACTATTTGCAGGTTGTTGTTTAGTACTGTTTGCATGTTGTTGTTTAGTACTGTTTGCAGGTTGTTGTTTAGTACTGTTTGCAGGTTGTTGTTTAGTACTGTTTGCAGGTTGTTGTTTAGCACTGTTTGCAGGTTGTTGTTTGGTACTGTTTGCAGGTTGTTGTTTAGTACTGTTTGCAGGTTGTTGTTATGGAACTGTTTGCAGGTTGTTGTTTAGTACTGTTTGCAGGTTGTTGTTTAGTACGGTTTGCAGGTTGTTGTTTAGTACTGTTTGCAGGTTGGTGTTTAGCAGTGTTTGCAGGTTGGTGTTTAACACTGTTTGCATGTTGGTGTTTAACAGTGTTTGCAGGTTGGTGTTTAGCAGTGTTTGCATGATGGTGTTTAACAGTGTTTGCAGGTTGGTGTTTACCACTGTTTGCAGGTTGGTGTTTAGCACTGTTTGCAGGTTGTTGCTTAGCACTGTTTGCATGATGGTGTTTAACAGTGTTTGTTGGTTGGTGTTTAGCACTGTTTGCATGTTGGTGTTTAGCATTGTTTGCAGGTTGGTGTTTAGCACCATTTGTAAGTTGGTGTTTAGCACTGTTTGCAGGTTGGTGTTTAGCACTGTTTGCAGGTTGTTGTTTAGCACTGTTTGCAGGTTAATGCTTAGCACTCTTTGCAGGTTGTTGCTTAACACTGTTTACAGATTGTCGGTTAGCACTGTTTGCAGGTTGGTGTTTAGCACCATTTGCATGTTGGTGTTTAGCAGAGTGTGCAGGTTATTGTCCAGCACTGTTTGCAGGTTGGTGTTTAGCACTGTTTGCAGGTTGTTGTTTAGTACTGTGAACAGGTTGTTGTTTAGTACTGTTTGCAAGTTGTTGTTAAGCACTGTTTGCAGGTTGATGATTAGCACTTTTTGCAGGTTGTTGTTTAGCACTATTTGCAGGTTGATACTTAGCACTATTTGCAGGTTGTTGTTTAGTACTGTTTGCAGGTTGGTGCCTAGCACTGTTTACAGGTTGTTGTTTAGTACTGTTTGAAGGTTGTGCTTAGCACTATTTGCAGGTTGTTGTTTGGTACTGTTTGCAGGTTTTTGTTTAGTACTCTTTGCAGGTTGTTGTTTAGTACTGTTTGCAGGTTGTTGTTTAGCACTGTTTGCAGGTTGTTGTTTAATACTGTTTGCAGGTTGTTGCTTAGTACTGGTTGCAGGTTGTTGTTTAGTACTGTTTGCAGGTTGTTCTTATGGAACTGTTTGCAGGTTGTTGTTTAGTACTGTTTGCAGGTTGTTGTTTAGTACTGTTTGCAGGTTGCTGTTTAGTACTGTTTGCAGGTTGTTGTTTAGCACTGTTTGCAGGTTGGTGTTTAGCAGTATTTGCATGTTGGTGTTTAACAGTGTTTGCAGGTTGGTGTTTAACACTGTTTGCAGGTTGGTGTTTAACAGTGTTTGCAGGTTGGTGTTTAGCAGTGTATGCATGTTGGTGTTTAACAGTGTTTGCAGGTTGGTGTTTACCACTGTTTGCAGGTTGTTGTTTAATACTGTTTGCAGGTTGGTGCTTAACACTGTTTGCAGGTTGTTGTTTAGTACTGTTTGCAGGTTGTGCTTAGCACTATTTGCAGGTTCATGTTTAGTACTGTTTGCAGGTTGGTGCCTAATACTGTTTGCAGGTTGTTGTTTAGTACTGTTTGCAGGTTGGTGCCTAGCACTGTTTACAGGTTGTTGTAATATACTGTTTGCAGGTTGTGCTTAGCACTATATGCAGGTTGTTGTTTAGTACTGTTTGCATGTTGTTGTTTAGTACTGTTTGCAGGTTGTTGTTTAGTACTGTTTGCAGGTTGTTGTTTAGTACGGTTTGCAGGTTGTTGTTTAGCAATGTGTGCAGGTTGTTGTTTAGTACTGTTTGTTGGTTGTTGTTTAGTACTATTTGCAGGTTGTTGTTTAGTACTGTTTGCAGGTTGTTGTTTAGTACTGTGTGCAGGTTGTTGTTTAGTACTGTTTGCAGGTTGTTGTTTAGTAATATTTGCAGGTTGTTGTTTAGTACTGTTTGCAGGTTGTTGTTTAGTAATGTTTGCATGTTGTGCTTAGCACTATTTGCAGGTTGTTGTTTAGTACTGTTTGCATGTTGGTGTTTAGTACTGTTTGCAGGTTGTTGCTTAACACTGTTTACAGATTGTTGGTTAGCACTGTTTGCAGGTTGGTGTTTAGCACTGTTTGCATGTTGGTGTTTAGCAGTGTTTGAAGGTTGTTGTCCAGCACTGTTTGCAGGTTGGTGTTATCACTGTTTGCTGGTTGTTGTTTAGCACTGTTTGCAGGTTTTTGTTTAGTACTGTGTGCAGGTTGTTGTTTAGTACTGTTTGCAGGTTGTTGTTAAGCACTGTTTGCAGGTTGATGTTTAGCACTGTTTGCAGGTTGTTGTTTAGCACTGTTTGCAGGTTGATACTTAGCACTATTTGCAGGTTGTTGTTTAGTACTGTTTGCAGGTTGGTGCCTAGCACTCTTTACAGGTTGTTGTTTAGTACTGTTTTCAGGTTGTGCTTAGCACTATTTGCAGGTTGTTGTTTAGTACTGTTTGCAGGTTGTTGTTTAGTACTGTTTGCAGGTTGTTGTTTAGAACTGTTTGCAGGTTGTTGTTTAGCACTGTTTGCAGGTTGTTGTTTAATATTGTTTGCAGGTTGTTGTTTAGTACTGTTTGCAGGTTGTTGTTTAGTACTGTTTGCAGGTTGTTGTTAGGGAACTGTTTGCAGGTTGTTGTTTAGTACTGTTTGCAGGTTGTTGTTTAGCACTGTTTGCAGTTTGGTGTTTAGCAGTGTTCGCATGTTGGTGTTTAACAGTGTTTGCAGGTTGGTGTTTAACACTATTTGCAGGTTGGTGTTTAGCAGTGTTTGCATGTTGGTGTTTAACAGTGTTTGCAGGTTGTTGTTTAGTACTATTTGCAGGTTGTGCTTAGCACTATTTGCAGGTTGTTGTTTAGTACTGTTTGCAGGTTGGTGCCTAAAACTGTTTGCAGGTTGTTGTTTAGTACTGTTTGCAGGTTGGTGCGTAGCACTGTTTACAGGTTGTTGTAAAGTACTGTTTGCAGGTTGTGCTTAGCACTATTTGCAGGTTGTTGTTTAGTACTGTTTGCATGTTGTTGTTTAGTACTGTTTGCAGGTTGTTGCTTAGTACTGTTTGCAGGTTGTTGTATAGTACTGTTTGCAGGTTGGTGTTTAGCACTGTTTGCAGGTTGTTGTTTAGTACTGTTTGCAGGTTGTTGTTTAGTACTGTTTGCAGGTTGTTGTTTAGTACTGTTTGCAGGTTGTTGTTTAGTACTGTGTGCATGTTGTTGTTTAGTACTGTTTGCAGGTTGTTGCTTAGTACTGTTTGCAGGTTGTTGTTTAGTACTGTTTGCAGGTTGTTGTTTAGTACTGTTTGCAGGTTGTTGTTTAGTACTGTTTGCAGGTTGTTGTTTAGTACTGTTTGCAGGTTGTTGTTTAGCACTATTTGCAGGTTGTTGTTTAGTACTGTTTGCAGGTTGATGTTTAGTACTGTTTGCAGGTTGTTGTTTATTACTGTTTGCAGATTGTTGTTTAGCACTGTTTGCAGGTTGGTGTTTAGCACTGTTTGCATGTTGGTGTTTAGCAGTGTTTGCAGGTTGTTGTCTAGCACTGTTTGCAGGTTGGTGTTAGCACTGTTTGCAGGTTGTTGTTTAGTACTGTTTGCAGGTTGTTGTTTAGTACTGTGTGTAGGTTGTTGTTTAGTACTGTTTGCAGGTGGTTCTTTAGCACTGTTTGCAGGTTGATGTTTAGCACTGTTGGCAGGTTGTTGTTTAGTACTATTTACATGTTGTTGTTTAGTACTGTTTGCAGGTTGTGCTTAGCACTATTTGCAGGTTGTTGTTTAGTACTGTTTGCAGGTTGTTGTTTGGTAGTTTGCAGGTTATTGTTTAGTACTGTTTGCAGGTTGTTGTTTAGTACTGTTTGCAGGTTGTTGTTTAGCACTGTTTGCAGGTTGTTGTTTAGTACTATTTACATGTTGTTGTTTAATACTGTGTGCAGGTTGTTGTTATGGAACTGTTTGCAGGTTGTTGTTTAGTACTGTTTGCAGGTTGTTGTTTAGTACTGTTTGCAGGTTGTTGTTTAGTACTGTTTGCAGGTTGGTGTTTAGCAGTGTTTGCATGTTCGTGTTTAACAGTGTTTGCAGGTTGGTGTTTAACACTGTTTGCAGGTTGGTGTTTAACACTGTTTGCAGGTTGGTGTTTAGCAGTGTTTGCATGTTGGTGTTTAACAGTGTTTGCAGGTTGGTGTTTACCACTGTTTGCAGGTTGTTGTTTAGTAGTGTGCAGGTTGTTGTTTAGTACTGTTTGCAGGTTGTTGTTTAGCACTGTTTGCAGGTTGTTTTTTAGTACTGTTTGCAGGTTGTTGTTTAGTACTGTTTGCAGGTTGGTGTTTAACACTGTTTGCAGGTTGGTGCTTAGCACTGTTTGCATGTTGGTGTTTAAGAGTGTGTGTTGGTTGGTGTTTAGCACTGTTTGCATGTTGGTGTTTAGCATTATTTTCAGGTTGGTGTTTAGCAGTTTGTAGTTTGGTGTTTAGCACTGTTTGCAAGTTGTTGCTTAGCACTGTTTGCAAGTTGTTGTTTAGCACTCTAGCACTGTTTGCAAGTTGTTGTTTAGCACTAATTGTAGGTTGGTGCCTAGCACTGTTTGCAGATTGGTGCCTAGCACTGTTTGCAGGTTGGTGCCTAGCACTGTTTGCATGTTGTTGATTAGTACTGTTTGCAGGTTGGTGCCTAGTACTGTTTGCAGGTTGGTGCCTAACACTGTTTGCAAGTTGGTGCCTAGCACTGTTTGCATGTTGTTGATTAGTACTGTTTGCAGGTTGGTGCCTAGCACTGTTTGCAGGTTGTTGTTCAGTACTGTTTGCAGGTTGTGCTTAGCACTATTTGCAGGTTGTTGTTTAGTACTGTTTGCAGTTTGGTGCCTGGCACTGTTTGCAGGTTGTTGTTTAGTACTGTTTGCAGGTTGTGCTTAGCACTATTTGCAGGTTGTTGTTTAGTACTGTGTGCAGGTTGGTGCCTAACACTGTTTGCAGGTTGTTGTTTAGTACTGTTTGCAGGTTGTTCTTTAGTACTGTTTGCAGGTTGGTGCCTAGCACTGTTTACAGGTTGTTGTTTAGTAGTTTGCAGGTTGTGCTTAGCATTATGTGCAGGTTGTTGTTTAGTACTGTTTGCAGGTTGTTGTTTAGTATCCTTTACAGGTTGTTGTTTAGTACTGTTTGCAGGTTGTTGTTTAGTACTGTTTGCAGGTTGTTGTTTAGTACTATTTACAGGTTGTTGTTTAGTACTGTTTGCAGGTTGTTGTTTAGTACTGTGTGCAGGTTGTTTAGTACTGTGTGCAGGTTGTTGTTTAGTACTGTTTGCAGGTTGTTGTTTGGTACTGTTTGCACGATGTTGTTTAGTACTGTTTGCAGGTTGTTGTTTAGTACTGTTTGCAGGTTGTTGTTTAGCACTGTTTGCAGGTTGATGTTTAGCACTGTTTGCAGGTTGTTGCTTAACACTGTTTACAGATTGTTGGTTAGCACTGTTTGCAGGTTGGTGTTTAGCACTGTTTGCATGTTGGTGTTTAGCAGTGTTTGCAGGTTGTTGTCTAGCACTGTTTGCAGGTTGGTGTTAGCACTGTTTGCAGGTTGTTGTTTAGTACTGTTTGCAGGTTGTTGTTTAGTACTGTTTGCAGGTTGTTGTTTGGAACTTTTTGCAGGTTGTTGTTTAGTACTGTTTGCAGGTTGGTGTTTAACACTGTTTGCAGGTTGGTGTTTAACAATGTTTGCAGGTTGGTGTTTAGCAGCGTTTGCATGTTGGTGTTTAACAGTGTTTGCAGGTTGGTGTTTACCACTGTTTGCAGGTTGGTGCTTAGCACTGCTTGCAGGTTGGTGCTTAGCACTGTTTGCATTTTGTTGTTTAACAGTGTTTGTTGGTTGGTGTTTAGCACTGTTTGCATGTTGGTTTTTAGCATTGTTTGCAGGTTGGTGTTTAGCACCATTTGTAAGTTGGTGTTTAGCACTGTTTGCAGGTTGGTGTTTAGCACTGTTTGCATGTTGGAGTTTAACAGTGTTTGCATGTTGGTGTTTAGCTCTGTTTGCAGGTTGGTGTTTAACACTGTTTGTAGGTTGGTGTTTAGCACTGTTTGCAGGTTGGTATTTAGCACTGTTTGTAGGTTGGTGTTTAGCACAGTTTGCAAGTTGGTGCCTTGCACTGTTTGCAGGTTGGTGCCTAGCACTGTTTGCAAGTTGGTGCCTAGCACTGTTTGCAGGTTGGTGCATAGCACTGTTTGCAGGTTGTTGCTTAGTACTGTTTGCAGGTTAGTGCCTAGCACTGTTTGCAGGTTGTTGTTCAAACTGTTTGCAGGTTGTGCTTAGCACTATTTGCAGGTTGTTGTTTAGTACTGTTTGCAGGTTGGTGCCTAACACTGTTTGCAGGTTGTTGTTTAGTACTGTTTGCAGGTTGTTCTTAGCACTATTTGCAGGTTGTTGTTTAGTACTGTTTGCAGGTTGGTGCCTAACACTGTTTGCATGTTGTTGTTTAGTACTGTTTGCAGGTTGTTGTTTAGTACTGTTTGCAGGTTGGTGCCTAGCACTGTTTACAGGTTGTTGTTTAGTAGTTTGCAGGTTTTGCTTAGCATTATGTGCAGGTTGTTGTTTAGTACTGTTTGCAGGTTGTTGTTTAGTACTGTTTACTGGTTGTTGTTTAGTACTTTGTGCAGGTTGTTGCTTAGTACTGTTTGCAGGTTGTTGTTTAGTACTGTTTGCAGGTTGTTGTTTAGTAGTTTGCAGGTTGTTGTTAACTATTGTGTGCAGGTTGTTGATTAGTACTGTGTGCAGGTTGTTGTTTAGTACTGTTTGTAGGTTGTTGTTTAGTACTGTTTGCACGTTGTTGTTTAGTATTGTTTGCAGGTTGTTGTTTAGCACTGTTTGCAGGTTGATGTTTAGCACTGTTTGCACATTGTTGCTAAACACTGTTTACAGATTGTTGGTTAGCACTGTTTGCAGGTTGGTATTTAGCAGTGTTTGCAGGTTGTTGTCTAGCACTGTTTGCAGGTTGGTGTTAGCACTGTTTGCAGGTTGTTGTTTAGTACTGTTTGAAGGTTGTTGTTTAGTACTGTTTGCAGGTTGTTGTTTAGTACTGTTTGCAGGTTGTTGTTTAGTACTGTTTGCAGGTTGGTGTTTAGCAGTGTTTGCATGTTGGTGTTTAACAGTGTTTTCAGGTTGGTGTTTAACACTGTTTGCAGGTTGGTGTTTAACACTGTTTGCAGGTTGGTGTTTAGCAGTGTTTGCATGTTGGTGTTTAACAGTGTTTGCAGGTTGGTGTTTACCACTGTTTGCAGGTTGTTGTTTAGTAGTTTGCAGGTTGTTGTTTAGTACTGTTTGCAGGTTGTTGTTTAGCACTGTTTGCAGGTTGTTGTTTAGTACTGTTTGCAGGTTGTTGTTTAATACTGTTTGCAGGTTGTTGTTATGGAACTGTTTGCAGGTTGTTGTTTAGTACTGTTTGCAGGTTGTTGCTTAGTACTGTTTGCAGGTTGTTGTTTAGTACTGTTTGCAGGTTGGTGTTTAGCAGTGTTTGCATGTTGGTGTTTAACAGTGTTTGCAGGTTGGTGTTTAACAGTGTTTGCAGGTTGGTGTTTAACACTGTTTGCAGGTTGGTGTTTAGCAGTGTTTGCATGTTGGTGTTTAACAGTGTTTGCAGGTTGGTGTTTACCACTGTTTGCAGGTTGGTGTTTAGCACTGTTTGCAGGTTGGTGCCTAGCACTGTTTGCATGTTGGTGTTTAACAGTGTTTGTTGGTTGGTGTTTAGCACTCTTTGCATGTTGGTGTTTAGCTCTGTTTGCAGGTTGGTGTTAACACTGTTTGTAGGTTGGTGTTTAGCACTGTTTGCAGGTTGGTATTTAGCACTGTTTGTAGGTTGGTGTTTAGCACTGTTTGCAAGTTGTTGCTTAGCACTGTTTGCAGGTTGGTGCCTAGCACTGTTTGCAGGTTGGTGCCTAGCACTGTTTGCAAGTTGGTACCTAGCACTGTTTGCAGGTTGGTGCCTAGCACTGTTTGCAAGTTGGTGCCTAGCACTGTTTGCAGGTTGGTGCCTAGCACTGTTTGCAGGTTGTTGCTTAGTACTGTTTTCAGGTTGGTGCCTAGCACTGTTTGCAGGTTGTTTTTCAGTACTGTTTGCAGGTTGTGCTTAGCACTATTTGCAGGTTGTTATTTAGTACTGTTTGCAGGTTGGTGCCTAACACTGTTTGCAGGTTGTTGTTTAGTACTGTTTGCAGGTTGTTGTTTAGTAGTTTTCAGGTTCTGCTTAGCATTATGTGCAGGTTGTTGTTTAATACTGTTAGCAGGTTGTTGTTTAGTACTGTTTGCAGGTTGTTGTTTAGTACTGTTTGCAGGTTGTTGTTTAGTACTGTTTGCAGGTTGTTGTTTAGTACTGTTTGCAGGTTGTTGTTTAGCACTGTTGCAGGTTGTTGTTTAGTACTGTTTGCAGGTTGTTGCTTAGTACTGTGTGCAGGTTGTTGTTTAGTACTGTTTGCAGGTTGTTGTTTAGTACTGTTTGCAGGTTGTTGTTTAGTACTGTTTGCAGGTTGTTGTTTAGTACTCTGTGCAGGTTGTTGTTTAGCACTGTGTGCAGGTTGTTGTTTAGTACTGTGTGCAGGTTGTTGTTTAGTACTGTTTGCAGGTTGTACTTTAGTACTGTTTGCACGTTGTTGTTTAATACTGTTTGCAGGTTGTTGTTTAGTACTGTTTGCAGGTTGTTGTTTAGCACTGTTTGCAGGTTGATGTTTAGCACTGTTTGCAGGTTGTTGCTTAACACTGTTTACAGATTGTTGGTTAGCACTGTTTGCAGCTTGGTGTTTAGCACTGTTTGCATGTTGGTGTTAGTACTGTTTGCAGGTTGTTGTTTATTACTGTTTGCAGGTTGTTGTTTAGTACTGTTTGCAGGTTGTTGTTTAGTACTGTTTGCAGGTTGTTGTTTAGTACTGTTTGCAGGTTGGTGTTTAACACTGTTTGCAGGTTGGTGTTTAACACTGTTTGCAGGTTGGTGTTTAACACTGTTTGCAGGTTGGTGTTTAGCAGTGTTTGCAGGTTGGTGTTTAGCACTGTTTGCAGGTTGATGCTTAGCACTGTTTGCATGTTGGTGTTTAACAGTGTTTGTTGGTTGGTATTTAGCACTGTTTGCATGTTGGTGTTTAGCTTTGTTTGCAGGTTGGTGTTTAGCACCATTTGCAGGTTGGTGTTTAGCAATGTTTGCAGGTTGGTGTTTAGCACTGTTTGCATGTTGGTGTTTAACAGTGTTTGCATGTTGGTGTTTAGCTCTGTTTGCAGGTTGATGTTTAACACTGTTTGCAGGTTGGTGTTTAGCACTGTTTGCAGGTTGGTATTTAGCACTGTATGTAGGTTGGTGTTTAGCTCTGTTTGCAGGTTGGTATTTAACACTGTTTGTAGGTTGGTGATTAGCACTATTTGCAATTTGTTGTTTAGCACTGTTTGCAAGTTGTTGTTTAGCACTCTAGCACTGTTTGCAAGTTGTTGCTTAGCACTGTTTGCAGGTTGGTGCCTAGCACTGTTTGCAGGTTGGTGCCTAGCACTGTTTGCAAGTTGATGCCTAGCACTGTTTGCAGGTTGGTGCCTAGCACTGTTTGCAAGTTGGTGCCTAGCACTGTTTGCCGGTTGTTGCTTAGTACTGTTTGCTGCAGGTTGGTGCCTAGTACTGTTTGCAAGTTGTTGTTTAGTACTATTTGCAGGTTGTGCTTAGCACTATTTGCAGGTATGTGCCTAGTACTGTTTGCAGGTTGGTGCCTAGCACTGTTTGCAGGTTGTTGTTTAGTACTGTTTGCAGGTTGGTGCCTAACACTGTTTGCAGATTGGTGTTTAACAGTGTTTGCATGTTGGTGTTTAGCACTGGTTGCAGGTTGGTATTAGAACTGTTTGCAGGTTGTTGTTTAGTACTGTTTGCAGGTTGTTGTTTAGTACTATTTGCAGGTTGTTGTTTAGCACTGTTTGTAGGTTGTTGTTTAGTACTGTTTGCAGGTTCTTGTTTAGCATTGCTTGCAGGTTGATGCTTAGTACTATTTGCAGGTTGTTGTTTAGCTCTATTTGCAGGTTGTTGTTTAGTACTGTTTGCAGGTTGTGCTTCGCACTATTTGTAGGTTGTTGCTTAGTACTGTTTGCAGGTTGTTGTTTAGTACTGTTTGCAAGTTGTTGTTTAGTACTGTTTACAGGTTGTTGTTTAATACTGTTTACAGGTTGTTGTTTAGCACTGTTTGCAGGTTGTTGTTTAGTACAGTTTGCATGTTGTTGTTTAGTACTGTGTGCAGATTGTTGTTTAGTACTGTTGCAGGTTGTTGTTATGTAACTGTTTGCAAGTTGTTGTTTAGTACTATTTGCAGGTTGTTGTTTATTACTGTTTGCAGGTTGTTGTTTAGTACTGTTTGCAGGTTGTTGTTTAGCACTATTTGCAGGTTGTTGTTTAGTACTGTTTGCAGGTTGTTGCTTAGTACTGTTTGCAGGTTGTTGTTTAGTACTGTTTGCAGGTTGTTGTTTAGTACTGTTTGCAGGTTGATGTTTAGTACTGTTTGCAGGTTGTTGTTTACTACTGTTTGCAGGTTGTTGTTTAGCACTGTTTGCAGGTTGTTGTTTAGCACTGTTTGCATGTTGTTGTTTAGTAGTGTTTGCAGGTTGTTGTCTAGCACTGTTTGCAGGTTGGTGTTAGCACTGTTTGCAGGTTGTTGTTTAGCACTGTTTGCAGGTTGTTATTTTAGTACTGTTTGCAGGTTGTTGTTTACTACTGTTTGCAGGTTGTTGTTTAGCACTGTTTGCACGTTGTTGTTTAGCACTGTTTGCAGGTTGATGTTTAGCACTGTTTGCATGTTGTTGTTTAGTACTGTTTGCAGGTTGTTGTTTAGCACTCTTTGCAGGTTGATGCTTAGCACTATTTGCAGGTTGTTGATTAGTACTGTTTGAAGGTTGGTGCCGAGCACTTTTTACAGGTTGTTGTTTAGTACTGTTTGCAGGTTGTGCTTAGCACTATTTGCAGGTTGTTGTTTAGTACTGTTTGCAGGTTGTTATTTAGTAGTTTGCAGGTTGTTGTTTAGTAATGTTTGCAGGTTGTTGTTTAGCACTGTGTGCAGGTTGTTGTTTAGTACTGTTTGCAGGTTGTTGTTTAGTACTGTTTGCAGTTGTTGTTTAGTACTGTTTGCAGGTTGGTGTTTAGCAGTGTTTGCATGTTGGTGTTTAACAGTGTTTGCAGGTTGGTGTTTAACACTGTTTGCATGTTGGTGCTTAGCAGTGTTTGCATGTTGGTGCTTAACAGTGTTTGCATGTTGGTGCTTAACAGTGTTTGTTGGTTGGTGTTTAGCACTGTTTGCATGTTGGTGTTTAGCATTGTTTGCAGGTTGGTGTTTAGCACCATTTGCACACTGGTGTTTAGCACTGTTTGCAGGTTGGTGTTTAGCACTGTTTGCATGTTGGTGTTAGCACTGTTTGCTGGTTGTTGTTCAGTACTGTTTGCAGGTTGTTGTTTAGCACTGCTTGCAGGTTGATGCTTAGCATAATTTGCAGGTTGTTGTTTAGCACTATTTGCAGGTTGTTGTTTAGTATTGTTTGCAGGTTGTTGTCTAGTACTGTTTACAGGTTGTGCTTAGCACTATTTGCAGGTTGTTGTTTAGTACTGTTTGCAGGTTGTTGTTTAGTACTGTTTACAGGTTGTTGTTTAGTACAGTTTGCAGGTTGTTGTTTAGCACTGTTTGCAGGTTGTTGTTTAGTACTGTTTGCAGGTTGTTGTTTAGTACGGTTTGCAGGTTGTTGTTTAGTACTGTTGCAGGTTGTTCTTATGGATCTGTTTGCAGGTTGTTGTTTAGTACTGTTTGCAGGTTGTTGTTTAGTACTGTTTGCAGGTTGTTGTTTAGTACTGTTTGCAGGTTGTTGTTTAGCACTATTTGCAAGTTGTTGTTTAGTACTGTTTGCAGGTTGTTGCTTAGTACTGTTTGCAGGTTGTTGTTTAGTACTGTTTGCAGATTGTTGTTTAGTACTGTTTGCAGGTTGAGCTTAGCACTATTTGCAGGTTGTTGTTTTAGTACTGTTTGCAGGTTGTTGTTTAGTACTGTTTGCAGGTTGTTGTATATTAATGTTTGCAGGTTGGTGCCTAGCACTGTTTACAGGTTGTTGTTTAGTACGGTTTGCAGGTTGTGCTTAGCACTATTTGCAGGTTGTTGTTTCGTACTGTTTGCATGTTGTTGTTTAGTACTGTTTGCAGGTTGTTGCTTAGTACTGTTTGCAGGTTTTTGTTTAGTACTGTTTGCAGGTTGTTGTTTAGCACTGTTTGCAGGTTGTTGTTTAGTATTCTTTGCTGGTTGTTGTTTAGTACTGTTTGCAGGTTGTTGTTTAGTACTGTTTGCAGGTTGTGCTTAGCACTATTTGCAGGTTTTTGTTTAGTACTGTTTGCAGGTTGTTGTTTAGCACTGTTTGCAGGTTGTTGTTTAGTACTGTTTGCTGTGTTGTTTAGTACTGTTTGCAGGTTGTTGTTTAGTAATGTTTGCAGGTTGTTGTTTAGTACTGTGTGAAGGTTGTTGTTTAGTACTGTTTGCAGGTTGTTGTTTAGTACTGTTTGCATGTTGTTGTTTAGTACTCTTTGCAGGTTGTTGTTTAATACTGTTTGCAGGTTGTTGTTTAGCACTCTTTGCAGGTTGTTGTTTAGTACCGTTTGCAGGTTGATGTTTAGTACTGTTTGCAGGTTGTTGTTTAGTACTGTTTGCAGGTTGGTGTTTAGCAGTGTTTGCATGTTGGTGTTTAACAGTGTTTGCAGGTTGGTGTTTAACACTGTTTGCAGGTTGGTGTTTAACACTGTTTGCAGGTTGGTGTTTAGCAGTGTATGCATGTTGGTGTTTAACAGTGTTTACAGGTTGGTGTTTACCACTGTTTGCAGGTTGTTGTTTAGTAGTTTGCAGGTTGTTGTTTAGTACTGTTTGCAGGTTGTTGTTTAGCACTGTTTGCAGGGTAGTTTTAGTACTGTTTCCAGGTTGTTGTTTAATTCTGTTTGCAGGTTGTTGTTATGGAACTGTTTGCAGGTTGTTGTTTAGTACTGTTTGCAGGTTGTTGTTTAGTACTGTTTGCAGGTTGTTGTTTAGTACTGTTTGCAGTGTTGGTGTTTAGCAGTGTTTGCATGTTGGTGTTTAACAGTGTTTGCAGGTTGGTGTTTAACACTGTTTGCAGGTTGGTGTTTAACACTGTTTGCAGGTTGGTGTTTAGCAGTGTTTGCAGGTTGGTGTTTAACGTGTTTGCAGGTTGGTGTTTACCTGTTTGCAGGTTGGTGTTTAGCACTGTTTGCAGGTTGGTGTTTAGCACTGTTTGCATGTTGGTGTTTACAATGTTTTGTTGGTTGGTGTTTAGCACCATTTGCAGGTTGTGTTTAGCACTGTTTGCAGGTTGGTGTTTAGCACTGTTTGCATGTTGGTGTTTAACAGTGTTTGCATGTTGGTGTTTAGCTCTGTTTGCAGGTTGGTGTTTAACACTGTTTGTAGGTTGGTGTTTAGCACTGTTTGCAGGTTGGTATTTAGCACTGTTTGTAGGTTGGTGTTTAGCTCTGTTTGCAGGTTGGTATTTAACACTCTTTGTAGGTTGGTGTTTAGCACTGTTTGCAGGTTGGTATTTAGCACTATTTGCAGGTTGTTGTTTAGCACTATTTGCAGGTTGTTGTTTAGTACTGTTTGCTGGTTGTTGTTTAGCACTATTTGCAGGTTGTTATTTAGTACTGTTTGCAGGTTGTTGTTTAGTACTGTTTGCAGGTTGTTGTTTAGTACTGTTTGCAGGTTGTTGTTTAGTACTGTTTGCAGGTTGTTGTTTAGTACTCTGTGCATGTTGTTGTTTAGTACTGTTTGCAGGTTGTTGCTTAGTACTGTTTGCAGGTTATTGTTTAGTACTGTTTGCACGTTGTTGTTTAGTACGGTTTGCGGGTTGTTGCTTAGTACTGTTTGCAGGTTGTTGTTTAGCACTATTTGCAGGTTGTTGTTTAGTACTGTTTGCATGTTGATGCTTAGTACTGTTTGCAGGTTGTTGTTTAGTACTGTTTGCAGGTTGATGTTAGCACTGTTTGCAGGTTGTTGTTTAGTACTGTTTGCAGGTTTTTGTTTAGCACTATTTGCAGGTTGTTGTTTAGTACTGTTTGCAGGTTGGTGTTTAGCAGTGTTTGCATGTTGGTGTTTAACATTGTTTGCAGGTTGGTGTTTAACACTGTTTGCAGGTTGTTGTTTAGCACTGTGTGCAGGTTGGTGTTTAGCACTGATTGCATGTTGGTGTTAAGCAGTGTTTGCAGGTTGTTGTCTAGCACTGTTTGCAGGTTGGTGCCTAACACTGTTTGCAGGTAGTTGCTTAGTATTATTTGCAGGTTGTTGTTTAGTACCATTTGCAGGTTGATGTTTAGTACTGTTTGCAGGTTGTTGTTTAGTACTGTTTGCAGGTTGTTGTTTAGCACTGTGTGCAGGTTGGTGTTTAGCAGTGTTTGCATGTTGGTGTTTAACAGTGTTTGCAGGTTGGTGTTTAACACTGTTTGCAGGTTGGTGTTTACCAGTGTTTGCAGGTTGGTGTTTACCACTGTTTGCAGGTTGGTGTTTAGCACTGTTTGCAGGTTGGTATCTAGCACTGTTTGCAGGTTGGTGTTTAGCTCTGTTTGCAGGTTGGTATTTAACACTGTTTGCAGGTTGGTATTTAGTACTGTTTGCAGGTTGGTGCCTAACACTGTTTGCAGGTTGTTGTTTAGTACTGTGTGCAGGTTGTTGTATATTAATGTTTGCAGGTTGGTGCCTAGCACTGTTTACAGGTTGTTGTTTAGTACTGTTTGCATGTTGTTGTTTAGTACTGTTTGCAGGTTGTTGCTTAGTACTGTTTGCAGGTTTTTGTTTAGTACTGTTTGCAGGTTGTTGTTTAGCACTGTTTGCAGGTTGTTGTTTAGTACTCTTTGCTGGTTGTTGTTTAGTACTGTTTGCAGGTTGTTGTTTAGTACTGTTTGCAGGTTGTGCTTAGCACTATTTGCAGGTTTTTGTTTAGTACTGTTTGCAGGTTGTTGTTTAGCACTGTTTGCAGGTTGTTGTTTAGTACTGTTTGCTGGTTGTTGTTTAGTACTGTTTGCAGGTTGTTGTTTAGTAATGTTTGCAGGTTGTTGTTTAGTACTGTGTGAAGGTTGTTGTTTAGTACTGTTTGCAGGTTGTTGTTTAGTACTGTTTGCATGTTGTTGTTTAGTACTATTTGCAGGTTGTTGTTTAATACTGTTTGCAGGTTGTTGTTTAGCACTATTTGCAGGTTGTTGTTTAGTACCGTTTGCAGGTTGATGTTTAGAACTGTTTGCAGGTTGTTGTTTAGTACTGTTTGCAGGTTGTTGTTTAGCACTGTTTGCAGGTTGGTGTTTAGCACTGTTTGCATGTTGGTGTTAAGCAGTGTTTGCAGGTTGTTGTCTAGCACTGTTTGCAGGTTGGTGTTAGCACTGTTGCATGTTGTTGTTTAGCATTGTTTGCAGGTTGTTGTTTAGTACTGTGTGCAGGTTGATGCCTAGCACTGTTTACAGGTTGTTGTTTAGTAGTTTGCAGGTTGTTGTTTAGTACTGTTTGCATGTTGTTGTTTAGTACTGTTTGCAGGTTATTGTTTAGTACTGTTTGCAGGTTGGTGTTTAGCAGTGTTTGCATGTTGGTGTTTAACAGTGTTTGCAGGTTGGTGTTTAACACTGTTTGCAGGTTGGTGTTTACCAGTGTTTACAGGTTGGTGTTTACCACTCTTTGCAGGTTGGTGTTTAGCACTGTTTGCAGGTTGGTATCTAGCACTGTTTGCAGGTTGGTGTTTAGCTCTGTTTGCAGGTTGGTATTTAACACTGTTTGCAGGTTGGTATTTAGCACTGTTTGCAGGTTGGTATTTAACACTGTATGCATGTTGGTATTTAGCACTGTTTGTAGTTTGGTGTTTAGCACTGTTTGCAAGTTGTTGCTTAACACTGTTTACAGATTGTTGGTTAGAACTGTTTGCAGGTTGGTATTAGCACTGTTTGCAGGTTGTTGTTTAGCACTGTTTGCAGTTTTTGTTTAGCACTGTTTGCAGGTTGTTGTTTAGTACTGTTTGCAGGTTGTTGTTTAGCACTGTTTGCAGGTTGATGTTTAGCACTGTTTGCAGGTTGGTATTTAACACTGTTTGCAGGTTGGTATTTAGCACTGTTTGCAGGTTGGTATTTAACACTGTTTGCATGTTGGTATTTAGCACTGTTTGTAGGTTGGTGCTTAGCACTGTTTGCAAGTTGTTGCTTAACACTGTTTACAGATTGTTGGTTAGCACTGTTTGCAGGTTGGTGTTAGCACTGTTTGCAGGTTGTTGTTTAGCACTGTTTTCAGTTTTTGTTTAGTACTGTTTGCAGGTTGTTGTTTAGTACTGTTTGCAGGTTGTTGTTTAGCACTGTTTGCAGGTTGTTGTTTAGCACTGCTTGCAGGTTGATGCTTAGCACTATTTGCAGGTTGTTGTTTAGCACTATTTGCAGGTTGTTGTTTAGTACTGTTTGCAGGTTGTTGTTTAGTACTGTTTGCAGGTTGTTGTTTAGCACTGCTTGCAGGTTGATGCTTAGCACTATTTGCAGGTTGTTGTTTAGCACTATTTGCAGGTTGTTGTTTAGTACTGTTTGCAGGTTGTTGTTTAGCACTATTTGCAGGTTGTTATTTAGTACTGTTTGCAGGTTGTTGTTTAGTACTGTTTGCAGGTTGTTGTTTAGTACTGTTTGCAGGTTTTTGTTTAGTACTGTTTGCAGGTTGTTGTTTAGTACTCTGTGCATGTTGTTGTTTAGTACTGTTTGCAGGTTGTTGCTTAGTACTGTTTGCAGGTTATTGTTTAGTACTGTTTGCACGTTGTTGTTTAGTACGGTTTGCGGGTTGTTATTTAGTACTGTTTGCAGGTTGTTGTTTAGCACTATTTGCAGGTTGTTGTTTAGTACTGTTTGCATGTTGATGCTTAGTACTGTTTGCAGGTTGTTGTTTAGTACTGTTTGCAGGTTGTTGTTAGCACTGTTTGCAGGTTGTTGTTTAGTACTGTTTGCAGGTTTTTGTTTAGTACTATTTGCAGGTTGTTGTTTAGTACTGTTTGCAGGTTGGTGTTTAGCAGTGTTTGCATATTGGTGTTTAACATTGTTTGCAGGTTGGTGTTTAACACTGTTTGCAGGTTGTTGTTTAGCACTGTTGCAGGTTGGTGTTTAGCACTGTTTGCATGTTGGTGTTAAGCAGTGTTTGCAGGTTGTTGTCTAGCACTGTTTGCAGGTTGGTTCCTAACACTGTTTGCAGGTAGTTGCTTAGTATTATTTGCAGGTTGTTGTTTAGCAGTGTTTGCAGGTTGATGTTTAGTACTGTTTGCAGGTTGTTGTTTAGTACTGTTTGCAGGTTGTTGTTTAGCACTGTGTGCAGGTTGGTGTTTAGCAGTGTTTGCATGTTGGTGTTTAACAGTGTTTGCAGGTTGGTGTTTAACACTGTTTGCAGGTTGGTGTTTACCAGTGTTTGCAGGTTGGTGTTTACCACTGTTTGCAGTTTGGTGTTTAGCACTGTTTGCAGGTTGGTGTTTAGCTCTGTTTGCAGGTTGGTATTTAACACTGTTTGCAGGTTGGTATTTAGCACTGTTTGCAGGTTGGTATTTAACACTGTTTGCATGTTGGTATTTAGCACTGTTTGTAGGTTGGTGTTTAGCACTGTTTGCAAGTTGTTGCTTAACACTGTTTACAGATTGTTGGTTAGCACTGTTTGCAGGTTGGTGTTAGCACTGTTTGCAGGTTGTTGTTTAGCACTGTTTGCAGTTTTTGTTTAGTACTGTTTGCAGGTTGTTGTTTAGTACTGTTTGCAGGTTGTTGTTTAGCACTGCTTGCAGGTTGATGCTTAGCATAATTTGCAGGTGGATGTTTAGCACTGTTTGCAGGTTGGTATTTAACACTGTTTGCAGGTTGGTATTTAGCACTGTTTGCAGGTTGGTATTTAACACTGTTTGCATGTTGGTATTTAGCACTGTTTGTAGGTTGGTGCTTAGCACTGTTTGCAAGTTGTTGCTTAACACTGTTTACAGATTGTTGGTTAGCACTGTTTGCAGGTTGGTGTTAGCACTGTTTGCAGGTTGTTGTTTAGCACTGTTTGCAGTTTTTGTTTAGTACTGTTTGCAGGTTGTTGTTTAGTACTGTTTGCAGGTTGTTGTTTAGCACTGTTTGCAGGTTGATGTTTAGCACTGTTTGCAGGTTGGTATTTAGCACTGTTTGCAGGTTGTTGTTTAGCACTGCTTGCAGGTTGATGCTTAGCACTATTTGCAGGTTGATGTTTAGCACTATTTGCAGGTTGTTGTTTAGTACTGTTTGCAGGTTGTTGTTTCGTACTGTTTGCAGGTTGTTGTTTAGTACTGTTTGCAGGTTGTTGTTTAGTACTGTTTGCAGGTTGTTGTTTAGCACTGTTTGCAGGTTGTTGTTTAGTACTGTTTGCAGGTTGTTGTTTAGTACTGTTTGCAGGTTGTTCTTTAGTACTGTTGCTGGTTGTTGTTATGGAACTGTTTGCAGGTTGTTGTTTAGTACTGTTTGCAGGTTGTTGTTAGTACTGTTTGCAGGTTGTTGTTTAGTACTGTTTGCAGGTTGTTGTTTAACACTATTTGCAGGTTGTTGTTTAGTACTGTGTGCAGGTTGTTGTTTAGTACTGTTTGCAGGTTGTTGCTTAGTACTATTTGCAGGTTGTTGTTTAGTACTGTTTGCAGGTTGTTGTTTAGTACTGTTTGCATGTTGTTGCTTAGTACTATTTGCAGGTTGTTGTTTAGTACTGTTTGCAGGTTGTTGTTTAGCACTGTTTGCAGGTTGATGCTTAGCACTGTTTGCAGGTTGGTGCCTAACACTGTTTGCAGGTTGTTGTTTAGTACTCTTTGCAGGTTGTTGTATAGTACTGTTTGCAGGTTGGTGCCTAGCACTGTTTACAGGTTGTTGTTTGGTACTGTTTGCAGGTTGTGCTTAGCACTATTTGCAGGTTATTGTTTAGTACTGTTTGCAGGTTGTTGTTTAGTACTGTTTGCAGGTTGTTGTTTAGCACTGTTTGCAGGTTGTTGTTTAGTACTGTTTGCAGGTTGTTGTTTAGTACTGTTTGCAGGTTGTTGTTTAGTACTGTTGCAGCTTGTTGTTATGGAACTGTTTGCAGGTTGTTGTTTAGTACTGTTTGCAGGTTGTTGTTTAGTACTGTTTGCAGGTTGTTGTTTAGTACTGTTTGCAGGTTGTTGTTTAGCGCTATTTGCAGGTTGTTGTTTAGTACTGTTTGCAGGTTGTTGCTTAGTACTGTTTGCAGGTTGTTGTTTAGTACTGTTTGCAGGTTGTTGTTTAGCACTGTTTGCAGGTTGATGCTTAGCACTGTTTGCAGGTTGGTGCCTAACACTGTTTGCAGGTTGTTGTTTAGTACTCTTTGCAGGTTGTTGTATAGTACTGTTTGCAGGTTGGTGCCTAGGACTGTTTACAGGTTGGTGTTAGCACAGTTTGCAGGTTGTTTTTTAGTACTGTTTGCAGGTTGTTGTTTAGTACTGTTTGCAGGTTGGTGTTTAGCAGTGTTTGCATGTTGGTGTTTAACAGTGTTTGCAGGTTGGTGTTTAACACTGTTTGCAGGTTGGTGTTTAACACTGTTTGCAGGTTGGTGTTTAGCAGTGTATGCATGTTGGTGTTTAACAGTGTTTACAGGTTGGTGTTTACCACTGTTTGCAGGTTGTTGTTTAGTAGTTTGCAGGTTGTTGTTTAGTACTGTTTGCAGGTTGTTGTTTAGCACTGTTTGCAGGTGGTAGTTTAGTACTGTTTCCAGGTTGTTGTTTAATTCTGTTTGCAGGTTGTTGTTATGGAACTGTTTGCAGGTTGTTGTTTAGTACTGTTTGCAGGTTGTTGTTTAGTACTGTTTGCAGGTTGTTGTTTAGTACTGTTTGCAGGTTGGTGTTTAGCAGTGTTTGCATGTTGGTGTTTAACAGTGTTTGCAGGTTGGTGTTTAACACTGTTTGCAGGTTGGTGTTTAACACTGTTTGCAGGTTGGTGTTTAGCAGTGTTTACAGGTTGGTGTTTAACAGTGTTTGCATGTTGGTGTTTACCACTGTTTGCAGGTTGGTGTTTAGCACTGTTTGCAGGTTGGTGCTTAGCACTGTTTGCATGTTGGTGTTTAACAGTGTTTGTTGGTTGGTGTTTAGCACTGTTTGCATGTTGGTGTTTAGCATTGTTTGCAGGTTGGTGTTTAGCACCATTTGCAGGTTGGTGTTTAGCACTGTTTGCAGGTTGGTGTTTAGCACTGTTTGCATGTTGGTGTTTAACAGTGTTTGCATGTTGGTGTTTAGCTCTGTTTGCAGGTTGGTGTTTAACACTGTTTGTAGGTTGGTGTTTAGCACTGTTTGCAGGTTGGTATTTAGCACTGTTTGTAGGTTGGTGTTTAGCTCTGTTTGCAGGTTGGTATTTAACACTCTTTGTAGGTTGGTGTTTAGCACTGTTTGCAGGTTGGTATTTAGCACTGTTTGCAGGTTGTTGTTTAGCACTGCTTGCAGGTTGATGCTTAGCACTATTTGCAGGTTGATGTTTAGCACTATTTGCAGGTTGTTGTTTAGTACTGTTTGCAGTTTGTTGTTTAGTACTGTTTGCAGGTTGTGCTTAGCACTATTTGCAGGTTATTGTTTAGTACTGTTTGCAGGTTGTTGTTTAGTACTGTTTGCAGGTTTTTGTTTAGTACTGTTTGCAGGTTGTTGTTTAGTACTGTTTGCAGGTTGTTGTTTAGCACTGTTTGCATGTTGTTGTTTAGTACTGTGTGTAGGTTGTTGTTTAGTACTGTTTGCAGGTGGTTCTTTAGCACTGTTTGCAGGTTGATGTTTAGCACTGTTGGCAGGTTGTTGTTTAGTACTGTTTGCAGGTTGTTGTTTAGTACTGTTTGCAGGTTGTTGTTTAGTACTGTTTGCAGGTTGTTGTTTAGCACTATTTGCAGGTTGTTGTTTAGTACTGTGTGTATGTTGTTGTTTAGTACTGTTTGCAGGTTGTTGCTTAGTACTATTTGCAGGTTGTTGTTTAGTACTGTTTGCAGGTTGTTGTTTAGTACTGTTTGCAGGTTGTTGTTTAGCACTGTTTGCAGGTTGTTGTTTAGTACTGTTTGCAGGTTGTTGTTTAGTACTGTTTGCAGGTTGTTGTTTAGTACTGTTTGCAGGTTGTTGTTTAGCACTGTTTGCAGGTTGTTGTTTAGTACTGTTTGCAGGTTGTTGCTTAGTACTGTTTGCAGGTTGTTGTTTAGTACTGTTTGCAGGTTGTTGTTTAGCACTGTTTGCAGGTTGATGCTTAGCACTGTTTGCAGGTTGGTGTCTAACACTGTTTGCAGGTTGTTGTTTAGTACTGTTTGCAGGTTGTTGTATAGTACTGTTTGCAGGTTGGTGCCTAGCACTGTTTACAGGTTGGTGTTAGCACTGTTTGCAGGTTGTTGTTTAGTACTGTTTGCAGGTTGGTGTTTAGCAGTGTTTACAGGTTGGTGTTTAACAGTGTTTGCAGGTTGGTGTTTACCACTGTTTGCAGGTTGGTGTTTAGCACTGTTTGCAGGTTGGTGCTTAGCACTGTTTGCTGTTGGTGTTTACAGTGTTTGTTGGTTGGTGTTAGCATGTTTGCATGTTGGTGTTTAGCATTGTTTGCAGTGGTGTTTAGCACCATTTGCAGGTTGGTGTTTAGCACTGTTTGCAGGTTGGTGTTTACACTGTTTGCATGTTGTGTTTAACAGTGTTTGCATGTTGGTGTTTAGCTCTGTTTGCAGGTTGGTGTTTAACACTGTTTGTAGGTTTGTTTAGCACTGTTTGCAGGTTGTATTTAGCACTGTTTGTAGGTTGGTGTTTAGCTCTGTTTGCAGTTGGTATTAACATCTTTTAGGTTGGTGTTTAGCACTGTTTGCAGGTTGGTATTTAGCAGTTTGCAGGTTGTTGTTTAGCACTGCTTGCAGGTTGATGCTTAGCACTATTTGCAGGTTGATGTTTAGCCTATTTGCAGGTTGTTGTTTAGTACTGTTTGCAGTTTGTTGTTTAGTACTGTTTGCAGGTTGTGCTTAGCACTATTTGCAGGTTATTGTTTAGTACTGTTTGCAGGTTGTTGTTTAGTACTGTTTGCAGATTTTTGTTTAGTACTGTTTGCAGGTTGTTGTTTAGTACTGTTTGCAGGTTGTTGTTTAGCACTGTTTGCATGTTGTTGTTTAGTACTGTGTGTAGGTTGTTGTTTAGTACTGTTTGCAGGTGGTTCTTTAGCACTGTTTGCAGGTTGATGTTTAGCACTGTTGGCAGGTTGTTCTTTAGTACTGTTTGCAGGTTGTTGTTTAGTACTGTTTGCAGGTTGTTGTTTAGTACTGTTTGCAGGTTGTTGTTTAGTAGTTTGCAGGTTGTTGTTTAGTACTGTTTGCGGGTTGTTGGTTAGTACTGTTTGCAGGTTGTTGTTTAGTACTGTTTCCAGGTTGTTGTTTAATACTGTTTACAGGTTGTTGTTATGGAACTGTTTGCAGGTTGTTGTTTAGTACTGTTTGCAGGTTGTTGTTTAGTACTGTTTGCAGGTTGTTGTTTAGTACTGTTTGCAGGTTGGTGTTTAGCAGTGTTTGCATGTTGGTGTTTAACATTGTTTGCAGGTTGGTGTTTAACACTGTTTGTAGGTTGGTGTTTAACACTGTTTGCAGGTTGGTGTTTACCACTGTTTGCAGGTTGGTGTTTAGCACTGTTTGCAGGTTGGTGTTTAACAGTGTTTGTTGGTTGGTGTTTAGCACTGTTTGCATGTTGGTGTTTAGCATTGTTTGCAGGTTAGTGTTTAGCACCATTTGCAGATTGGTGTTTAGCACTGTTTGCAGGTTGGTGTTTAGCACTGTTTGCATGTTGGTGTTTAACAGTGTTTGCATGTTTGTGTTTAGCTCTGTTTGCAGGTTGGGGTTTAACACTGTGTGTAGGTTGATGTTTAGCACTGTTTGCAGGTTGGTATTTAGCACTGTTTGTAGGTTGGTGTTTAGCTCTGTTTGCAGGTTGGTATTTAACACTGTTTGTAGGTTGGTGTTTAGCACTGTTTGCAGGTTGGTACTTAGCACTGTTTGTAGGTTGGTGTTTAGCACTGTTTGCAAGTTGTTGCTTAGCACTGTTTGCATGTTGGTGCCTAGCACTGTTTGCAGGTTGGTGCCTAGCACTGTTTGCAAGTTGGTGCCTAGCACTGTTTGCAGGTTGGTGCCTAGCACTGTTTGCAAGTTGGTGCCTAGCACTGTTTGCAGATTGGTGCCTAGCACTATTTGCAGGTTGTTGCTTAGTGCTTAGTACTGTTTGCAGGTTGGTGCCTAGCACTGTTTGCAGGTTGTTGTTCAGTACTGTTTGCAGGTTGTGCTTAGCACTATTTGCAGGTTGTTGTTTAGTACTGTTTGCAGGTTGGTGCCTAGCACTGTTTGCAGGTTGTAGTTTAGTACTGTTTGTAGGTTGTGCTTAGCACTATTTGCAGGTTGTTGTTTAGTACTGTTTGCAGGTTGGTGCCTAACACTGTTTGCAGGTTGTTGTTTAGTACTGTTTGCAGGTTGTTGTTTAGTACTGTTTGCAGGTTGGTGCCTAGCACTGTTTACAGGTTGTTGTTTAGAAGTTTGCAGATTATGCTTAGCATTATGTGCAGCTTGTTGTTTAGTACTGTTTGCAGGTTGTTGTTTAGTACTGTTTGCAGGTTGTTGTTTAGTACTGTTTGCAGGTTGTTGTTTAGTACTGTTTGCAGGTTGTTGTTTAGCACTCTGAGCAGGTTGTTGTTTAGTACTGTGTGCAGTTTGTTGTTTAGTACAGTTTGCAGGTTGTTGTTTAGTACTGTTTGCAGGTTGTTGTATAGTACTGTTTGCAGGTTGGTGCCTAGCACTGTTTACAGGTTGGTGTTAGCACTGTTTGCAGGTTGTTGTTTAGTACTGTTTGCAGGTTGGTGTTTAGCAGTGTTTGCATGTTGGTGTTTAACAGTGTTTGCAGGTTGGTGTTTAACACTGTTTGCAGGTTGGTGTTTAACACTGTTTGCAGGTTGGTGTTTAGCAGTGTTTGCATGTTGGTGTTTAACAGTGTTTGCAGGTTGGTGTTTACCACTGTTTGCAGGTAGTTGTTTAGTAGTTTGCAGGTTGTTGTTTAGTACTGTTTGCGGGTTGTTGGTTAGTACTGTTTGCAGGTTGTTGTTTAGTACTGTTTCCAGGTTGTTGTTTAATACTGTTTACAGGTTGTTGTTATGGAACTGTTTGCAGGTTGTTGTTTAGTACTGTTTGCAGGTTGTTGTTTAGTACTGTTTGCAGGTTGTTGTTTAGTACTGTTTGCAGGTTGGTGTTTAGCAGTGTTTGCATGTTGGTGTTTAACATTGTTTGCAGATTGGTGTTTAACACTGTTTGTAGGTTGGTGTTTAACACTGTTTGCAGGTTGGTGTTTACCACTGTTTGCAGGTTGGTGTTTAGCACTGTTTGCAGGTTGGTGTTTAACAGTGTTTGTTGGTTGGTGTTTAGCACTGTTTGCATGTTGGTGTTTAGCATTGTTTGCAGGTTAGTGTTTAGCACCATTTGCAGATTGGTGTTTAGCACTGTTTGCAGGTTGGTGTTTAGCACTGTTTGCATGTTGGTGTTTAACAGTGTTTGCATGTTTGTGTTTAGCTCTGTTTGCAGGTTGGGGTTTAACACTGTGTGTAGGTTGATGTTTAGCACTGTTTGCAGGTTGGTATTTAGCACTGTTTGTAGGTTGGTGTTTAGCTCTGTTTGCAGGTTGGTATTTAACACTGTTTGTAGGTTGGTGTTTAGCACTGTTTGCAGGTTGGTACTTAGCACTGTTTGTAGGTTGGTGTTTAGCACTGTTTGCAAGTTGTTGCTTAGCACTGTTTGCATGTTGGTGCCTAGCACTGTTTGCAGGTTGGTGCCTAGCACTGTTTGCAAGTTGGTGCCTAGCACTGTTTGCAGGTTGGTGCCTAGCACTGTTTGCAAGTTGGTGCCTAGCACTGTTTGCAGATTGGTGCCTAGCACTATTTGCAGGTTGTTGCTTAGTGCTTAGTACTGTTTGCAGGTTGGTGCCTAGCACTGTTTGCAGGTTGTTGTTCAGTACTGTTTGCAGGTTGTGCTTAGCACTATTTGCAGGTTGTTGTTTAGTACTGTTTGCAGGTTGGTGCCTAGCACTGTTTGCAGGTTGTAGTTTAGTACTGTTTGTAGGTTGTGCTTAGCACTATTTGCAGGTTGTTGTTTAGTACTGTTTGCAGGTTGTTGTTTAGTACTGTTTGCAGGTTGGTGCCTAGCACTGTTTACAGGTTGTTGTTTAGAAGTTTGCAGGTTATGCTTAGCATTATGTGCAGCTTGTTGTTTAGTACTGTTTGCAGGTTGTTGTTTAGTACTGTTTGCAGGTTGTTGTTTAGTACTGTTTGCAGGTTGTTGTTTAGTACTGTTTGCAGGTTGTTGTTTAGCACTGTGAGCAGGTTGTTGTTTAGTACTGTGTGCAGTTTGTTGTTTAGTACAGTTTGCAGGTTGTTGTTTAGTACTGTTTGCACGTTGTTGTTTAGTACTGTTTGCAGGTTGTTGATTAGTACTGTTTGCAGGTTGTTGTTTAGCACTGTTTGCAGGTTGATGTTTAGCACTGTTTGCAGGTTGTTTCTTAACCCTGTTTGCAGATTGTTGGTTAGCACTGTTTGCTTGTTGGTGTTTAGCAGTGTTTGCAGGTTGTTGTCTAGCACTGTTTGCAGGTTGGTGTTAGCACTGTTTGCAGGTTGTTGTTTAGTACTGTTTGCAGGTTGTTGTTTAGTACTGTTTGCAAGTTGTTGTTTAGCAGTGTTTGCATGTTGGTGTTTAACAATGTTTGCAGGTTGGTGTTTAACACTGTTTGCAGGTTGGTGTTTAGCACTGTTTGCAGGTTGGTGCTTAGCACTGTTTGCATGTTGGTGTTTAACAGTGTCTGTTGGTTGGTATTTAGCACTGTTTGCATGTTGGTGTTTAGCATTGTTTGCAGGTTGGTGTTTAGCACCATTTGCAGGTTGGTGTTTAGCACTGTTTGCAGGTTGGTGTTTAGCACTGTTTGCATGTTGGTGTTTAACAGTGTTTGCATGTTGGTGTTTAGCTCTGTTTGCAGGTTGGTGTTTAACACTGTTTGCAGGTTGGTATTTAGCACTGTTTGTAGGTTGATGTTTAACTCTGTTTGCAGGTTGGTATTTAACACTGTTTGTATGTTGGTGATTAGCATTGTTTGCAGGTTTGTATTTAGCACTGTTTGTAGGTTGGTGTTTAGCACTGTTTGCAAGTTGTTGCTTAGCACTGTTTGCAAGTTGTTGTTTAGCACTCTAGCACTGTTTGCAAGTTGTTGCTTAGCACTGTTTGCAGGTTGGTGCCTAGCACTGTTTGCAGGTTTGTGCCTAGCACTGTTTGCAAGTTGGTGCCTAGCACTCTTTCCAGGTTAGTGCCTAGCACTGTTTGCAAGTTGGTGCCTAGCACTGTTTGCCGGTTGTTGCTTAGTACTGTTTGCTGCAGGTTGGTGCCTAGATCTGTTTGCAGGGTGTTGTTTAGTACTATTTGCAGGTTGTGCTTAGCACTATTTGCAGGTTGGTGCCTAGTACTGTTTGCAGGTTGGTGCCTAGCACTGTTTGCAGGATGTTGTTTAGTACTGTTTACAGGTTGGTGCCTAACACTGTTTGCAGGTTGGTGTTTAACAGTGTTTGCATGTTGGTGTTTAGCACTGGTTGCAGGTTGGTGTTAGCACTGTTTGCAGGTTGTTGTTTAGTACTGTTTGCAGGTTGTTGTTTAGTACTATTTGCAGGTTGTTGTTTAGCACTGTTTGCAGGTTGTTGTTTAGTACTGTTTGCAGGTTGTTGTTTAGCATTCCTTGCAGGTTGATGCTTAGCACTATTTGCAGGTTGTTGTTTAGCACTATTTGCAGGTTATTGTTTAGTACTGTTTGCAGGTTGTTGTCTATTACTGTTGCAGGTTGTGCTTAGCACTATTTGCAGGTTGTTGTTTAGTACTGTTTACAGGTTGTTGTTTAGTACTGTTTGCAGGCTGTTGTTTAGTACTGTTTACAGGTTGTTGTTGTTTAGTACTGTTTGCAGGTTGTTGTTTAGTACTGTTGCAGGTTGTTGTTTAGTACTGTGTGCAGGTTGTTGTTTAGTACTGTTACAGGTTGTTGTTATGGAACTGTTTGCAGGTTGTTGTTTAGTACTATTTGCAGGTTATTGTTTAGTACTGTTTGCAGGTTGTTATTTAGTACTGTTTGCAGGTTGTTGTTTAGCACTATTTGCAGGTTGTTGTTTAGTACTGTGTGCAGGTTGTTGTTTAGTACCGTTTGCAGGTTGTTGCTTAGTACTGTTTGCAGGTTGTTGTTTAGTACTGTTTGCAGGTTGTTGTTTAGTACTGTTTGCAGGTTGATGTTTAGTACTGTTTGCAGGTTGTGCTTAGCACTATTTGCAGGTTGTTGTTTAGTACTGTTTGCATGTTGTTGTTTAGTACTGTTTGCAGGTTTTTGTTTAGCACTGTTTGCAGGTTGGTGTTTAGCACTGTTTGCATGTTGGTGTTTAGCAGTGTGTGCAGGTTGTTGTCTAGCACTGTTTGCAGGTTGGTGTTAGCACTGTTTGTGGGTTGTTGTTTAGCACTGTTTGCAGGTTGTTGTTTAGTACTGTGTGCAGGTTGTTGTTTAGTACTGTTTGCACGTTGTTGTTTAACACTGTTTGCAGGTTGATGTTTAGCACTGTTTGCAGGTTGTTGTTTGGTACAGTTTGCAGGTTGTTGTTTAGCACTGTTTGCAGATTGATGATTAGCACTATTTGCAGGTTGTTGTTTAGTACTGTTTGCAGGTTGGTGCCTAGCACTGTTTACAGGTTGTTGTTTAGTACTGTTTGCAGGTTGTGCTTAGCACTATTTGCAGGTTGTTGTTTAGTACTGTTTGCAGGTTGTTGTTTAGTAGTTTGCAGGTTGTTGTTTAGTACTGTTTGCAGGTTGTTGTTTAGCACTGTGTGCAGGTTGTTGTTTAGTACTGTTTGCAGGTTGTTGTTTAGTACTGTTTGCAGGTTGGTGTTTAGCACCATTTGCTGGTTGGTGTTTAGCACTGTTTGCAGGTTGGTGTTTAGCACTGTTTGCATGTTGGTGTTTAACAGTGTTTGCATGTTGGTGTTTAGCACTGTTTGCAGGTTGGTGTTAGCACTGTTTGCTGGTTGTTGCTTAGTACTGTTTGCAGGTTGTTGTTTAGCACTGCTTGCAGGTTGATGCTTAGCAGAATTTGCAGGTTGTTTTTTAGCACTATTTGCAGGTTGTTGTTTAGTATTGTTTGCAGCTTGTTGTCTAGTACTGTTTGCAGGTTGTGCTTAGCACTATTTGCAGGTTGTTGTTTAGTACTGTTTGCAGGTTGTTGTTTAGTACTGTTTACAGGTTGTTGTTTAGTACTGTTTGCAGGTTGTTGTTTAGCACTGTTTGCAGGTTGTTGTTTAGTACTGTTTGCAGGTTGTTGTTTAGTACTGTTGCAGGTTGTTGTTTAGTACGGTTTGCAGGTTGTTGTTTAGTACTCTTGCAGGTTGTTGTTTAGTACTGTTTGCAGGTTGGTGTTTAACAGTGTTTGCATGTTGGTGTTTAGCACTGGTTGCAGGATGCTGTTAGCACTGTTTGCAGGTTGTTGTTTAGTACTGTTTGCAGGTTGTTGTTTAGTACTATTTGCAGGTTGTTGTTTAGCACTGTTTGCAGGTTGTTGTTTAGTACTGTTTGCAGGTTGTTGTTTAACAGTTTGCAGGTTGATGTTTAGCACTGTTTGCAGGATATTATTTAGCACTGTTTGCAGGTTGTTGTTTAGCACTGTTTGCAGGTTGTTGTTCAGCACTGTGTGCAGGTTGTTGTTTAGCACTGTTTGCAGGTTGTTGTTTAGCACTGCTTGCAGGTTGATGCTTAGCACTATTTGCAGGTTGATGTTTAGCACTATTTGCAGGTTGTTGTTTAGTACTGTTTGCAGGTTGTTGTTTTGTACTGTTTGCAGGTTGTGCTTAGCACTATTTGCAGGTTATTGTTTAGTACTGTTTGCAGGTTGTTATTTAGTACTGTTTGCAGGTTGTTGTTTAGTACTGTTTGCAGGTTGTTGTTTAATACTGTTTGCAGGTTGTTGTTTAGCACTGTTGCAGGTTGTTGTTTAGTACTGTTTGCAGGTTGTTATTTAGTACTGTTTGCAGGTTGTTGTTTAGTACTGTTGCTGGTTGTTGTTATGGAACTGTTTGCTGGTTGTTGGTTAGTACTGTTTGCAGGTTGTTGTTTAGTACTGTTTGCAGGTTGTTGTTTAGTACTGTGTGCAGGTTGTTGTTTAGCACTGTTTGCAGGTTGTTGTTTAGTACTGTTTGCAGGTTGTTGTTTAGTACTGTTTGCAGGTTGTTGTTTAGTACTGTTTGCAGGTTGTTGTTTAGTACTGTTTGCAGGTTGTTGTTTAGTACTGTTTGCAGGTTGTTGCTTAGTACTGTTTGCAGGTTGTTGTTTAGTACTGTTTGCAGGTTGTTGTTTAGCACTGTTTGCAGGTTGTTGTTTAGCACTGTTTGCAGGTTGGTGCCTAGCACTGTTTGCAGGTTGTTGTTTAGTACTGTTTGCAGGTTGTTGTTTAGTACTGTTTGCAGGTTGGTGCCTAGCACTGTTTACAGGTTGTTGTTTAGTACTGTTTGCAGGTTGTTGTTATGGAACTGTTTGCAGGTTGTTGTTTAGTACTGTTTGCAGGTTGGTGCCTAGCACTGTTTACAGGTTGTTGTTTAGTACTGTTTGCAGGTTGTGCTTAGCACTATTTGCAGGTTGTTGTTCAGTACTGTTTGCAGGTTGTGCTTAGCACTATTTGCAGGTTGTTGTTTAGTACTGTTTGCAGGTTGGTGCCTAGCATTGTTTGCAGGTTGTAGTTTAGTACTGTTTGTAGGTTGTGCTTAGCACTATTTGCAGGTTGTTGTTTAGTACTGTTTGCAGGTTGGTGCCTAACACTGTTTGCAGGTTGTTGTTTAGTACTGTTTGCAGGTTGGTGCCTAGCACTGTTTACAGGTTGTTGTTTAGTAGTTTGCAGGTTGTGCTTAGCATTATGTGCAGGTTGTTGTTTAGTACTGTTTGCAGGTTGTTGTTTAGTACTGTTTACAGGTTGTTGTTTAGTACTCTGTGCAGCTTGTTGTTTAGTACTGTTTGCAGGTTGTTGTATAGTACTGTTTGCAGGTTGTTGTTTAGTACTGTTTGCAGGTTGTTGTTTAGCACTGTGAGCAGGTTGTTGTTTAGTACTCTGTGCAGGTTGTTGTTCAGTACAGTTTGCAGGTTGTTGTTTAGTACTGTTTGCACGTTGTTGTTTAGTACTGTTTGCAGGTTGTTGATTAGTACTGTTTGCAGGTTGTTGTTTAGCACTGTTTGCAGGTTGATGTTTAGCACTATTTGCAGGTTGTTGCTTAACACTGTTTACAGATTGTTGGTTAGCACTGTTTGCATGTTGGTGTTTAGCAGTGTTTGCAGGTTGTTGTCTAGCACTGTTTGCAGGTTGGTGTTAGCACTGTTTGCAGGTTGTTGTTTAGTACTGTTTGCAGGTTGTTGTTTAGTACTGTTTGCAGGTTGTTGTTTAGTACTGTTTGCAAGTTGTTGTTTAGCAGTGTTTGCATGTTGGTGTTTAACAGTGTTTGCAGGTTGGTGTTTAACACTGTTTGCAGGTTGGTGTTTAAAACTGTTTGCAGGTTGGTGTTTAGCAGTGATTGCATATTGGTGTTTAACAGTGTTTGCAGGTTGGTGTTTACCACTGTTTGCAGGTTGGTGTTTAGCACTGTTTGCAGGTTGGTGCTTAGCACTGTTTTCATGTTGGTGTTTAACAGTGTTTGTTGGTTGGTATTTAGCACTGTTTGCATGTTGGTGTTTAGCATTGTTTGCAGGTTGGTGTTTAGCACCATTTGCAGGTTGGTGTTTAGCACTGTTTGCAGGTTGGTGTTAAGCACTTGTTGCATGTTGGTGTTTAACAGTGTTTGCATGTTGGTGTTTAGCTCTGTTTGCAGGTTGGTGTTTAACACTGTTTGCAGGTTGGTATTTAGCACTGTTTGTAGGTTGGTGTTTAGCTCTGTTTGCAGGTTGGTATTTAACACTGTTTGTAGGTTGGTGATTAGCATTGTTTGCAGGTTGGTATTTAGCGCTGTTTGTAGGTTGGTGTTTAGCACTGTTTGCAAGTTGTTGCTTAGCACTGTTTGCAGGTTGTTGTTGTTTAGCACTCTAGCACTGTTTGCAAGTTGTTGCTTAGCACTGTTTGCAGGTTGGTGCCTAGCACTGTTTGCAGGTTTGTGCCTTGCACTGTTTGCAAGTTGGTGCCTAGCACTGTTTGCAGGTTGGTGCCTAGCACTGTTTGCAAGTTGGTGCCTAGCACTGTTTGCCGGTTGTTGCTTAGTACTGTTTGCTGCAGGTTGGTGCCTAGCACTGTTTGCAGGTTGTTGTTTAGTACTATTTGCACGTTGTGCTTAGCACTATTTGCAGGTTGGTGCCTAGTACTGTTTGCAGGTTGGTGCCTAGCACTGTTTGCAGGTTGTTGTTTAGTACTGTTTACAGGTTGGTGCCTAACACTGTTTGCAGGTTGGTGTTTAACAGTGTTTGCATGTTGGTGTTTAGCACTGTTTGCAGGTTGGTGCCTAGCACTGTTTGCAGGTTGTTGTTTAGTACTGTTTGCAGGTTGTTGTTTAGTACTATTTGCAGGTTGTTGTTTAGCTCTATTTGCAGGTTGTTGTTTAGTACTGTTTGCAGGTTGTTGTTTAGCATTGCTTGCAGGTTGATGCTTAGCACTATTTGCAGGTTGTTGTTTAGCACTATTTGCAGGTTATTGTTTAGTACTGTTTGCAGGTTGTTGTCTAGTACTGTTGCAGGTTGTGCTTAGCACTATTTGCAGGTTGTTGTTTAGTACTGTTTGCAGGTTGTTGTTTAGTACTGTATGCAGGCTGTTGTTTAGCACTGTTTACAGGTTGTTGTTTAGTACTGTTTGCAGGTTGTTGTTTAGCACTGTGAGCAGGTTGTTGTTTAGTACTGTGTGCAGGTTGTTGTTTAGTACAGTTTGCAGGTTGTTGTTTAGTACTGTTTGCAGGTTGTTGATTAGTTCTGTTTGCAGGTTGTTGTTTAGTACTGTTTGCACGTTGTTGTTTAGCACTATTTGCAGGTTGTTGCTTAACACTGTTTACAAATTGTTGGTTAGCACTGTTTGCATGTTGGTGTTTAGCAGTGTTTGCAGGTTGTTGTCTAGCACTGTTTGCAGGTTGGTGTTAGCACTGTTTGCAGGTTGTTGTTTGGTACTGTTTGCAGGTTGTTGTTTAGTACTGTTTGCAGGTTGTTGTTTAGTACTGTTTGCAAGTTGTTGTTTAGCAGTGTTTGCATGTTGGTGTTTAACAGTGTTTGCAGGTTGGTGTTTAACACTGTTTGCAGGTTGGTGTTTTTAACACTGTTTGCAGGTTAGTGTTTAGCAGTGTTTGCATATTGGTGTTTAACAGTGTTTGCAGGTTGGTGTTTACCACTGTTTGCAGGTTGGTGCTTAGCACTGTTTGCATGTTGGTGTTTAACAGTGTTTGTTGGTTGGTATTTAGCACTGTTTGCATGTTGGTGTTTAGCATTGTTTGCAGGTTGGTGTTTAGCACCATTTGCAGGTTGGTGTTTAGCACTGTTTGCAGGTTGGTGTTTAGCACTTTTTGCATGTTGGTGTTTAACAGTGTTTGCATGTTGGTGTTTAGCTCTGTTTGCAGGTTGGTGTTTAACACTCTTTGCAGGTTGGTATTTAGCACTGTTTGTAGGTTGGTGTTTAGCTCTGTTTGCAGGTTGGTATTTAACACTGTTTGTAGGTTGGTGATTAGCATTGTTTGCATGTTGGTATTTAGCACTGTTTGTAGGTTGGTGTTTAGCACTGTTTGCAAGTTGTTGCTTAGCACTGTTTGCAAGTTGTTGTTTAGCACTCTAGCACTGTTTGCAAGTTGTTGCTTAGCACTGTTTGCAGGTTGGTGCCTAGCACTGTTTGCAGGTTGGTGCCTAGCACTGTTTGCAGGTTGGTGCCTAGCACTGTTTGCAAGTTGGTGCCTAGCACTGTTTGCCGGTTGTTGCTTAGTACTGTTTGCTGCAGGTTGGTGCCTAGCACTGTTTGCAGGGTGTTGTTTAGTACTATTTGCAGGTTGTGCTTAGCACTGTTTGCAGGTTGGTGTTTAACAGTGTTTGCATGTTGGTGTTTAGCACTGGTTGCAGGTTGGTGTTAGCACTGTTTGCAGGTTGTTGTTTAGTACTGTTTGCAGGTTGTTGTTTAGTACTATTTGCAGGTTGTTGTTTAGCACTATTTGCAGGTTGTTGTTTAGTTCTGTTTGCAGGTTGTTGTTTAGCATTGCTTGCAGGTTGATGCTTAACACTATTTGCAGGTTGTTGTTTAGCACTATTAGCAGGTTATTGTTTAGTACTGTTTGCAGGTTGTTGTCTAGTACTGTTGCAGGTTGTGCTTAGCACTATTTGCAGGTTGTTGTTTAGTAATGTTTGCAGGTTGTTGTTTAGTACTGTTTGCAGGCTGTTGTTTAGTACTGTTTACAGGTTGTTGTTTAGTACTGTTTGCAGGTTGTTGTTTAGCACTGTTTGCAGGTTGTTGTATAGTACTGTTTGCAGGTTGTTGTTTAGTACTGTGTGCAGGTTGTTGTTTAGTACTGTTGCAGGTTTTTGTTATGGAACTGTTTGCAGGTTGTTGTTTAGTACTATTTGCAGGTTGTTGTTTAGTACTGTTTGCAGGTTGTTGTTTAGTACTGTTTGCAGGTTGTTGTTTAGCACTGTTTGCAGGTTGTTGTTTAGTACTGTGTGCAGGTTGTTGTTTAGTACTGTTTGCAGGTTGTTGCTTAGTACTGTTTGCAGGTTGTTGTTTAGTACTGTTTGCAGGTTGTTGTTTAGTACTGTTTGCAGGTTGATGTTTAGTACTGTTTGCAGGTTGTTGTTTAGTACTGTTTGCAGGTTGTTGTTTAGCACTGTTTGCAGGTTGGTGTTTAGCACTGTTTGCATGTTGGTGTTTAGCAGTGTTTGCAGGTTGTTGTCTAGCACTGTTTGCAGGTTGGTGTTAGCACTGTTTGTGGGTTGTTGTTTAGCACTGTTTGCAGGTTGTTGTTTAGTACTGTGTGCAGGTTGTTGTTTAGTACTGTTTGCAGGTTGTTGTTTAGCACTGTTTGCAGGTTGTTGTTTAGCACTGTTTGCAGGTTGATGTTTAGCACTGTTTGCAGGTTGTTGTTTAGTACTGTTTGCAGGTTGTTGTTTAGCACTGTTTGCAGGTTGATGCTTAGCACTATTTGCAGGTTGTTGTTTAGTACTGTTTGCAGGTTGGTGCCTAGCACTGTTTACAGGTTGTTGTTTAGTACTGTTTGCAGGTTGTGCTTAGCACTATTTGCAGGTTGTTGTTTAGTACTGTTTGCAGGTTGTTGTTTAGTACTGTTTGCAGGTTGTTGTTTAGCAGTGTTTGTTGGTTGGTGTTTAGCACTGTTTGCATGTTGGTGTTTAGCATTGTTTGCAGGTTGGTGTTTAGCACCATTTGCAGGTTGGTGTTTAGCACTGTTTGCAGGTTGGTGTTTAGCACTGTTTGCATGTTGGTGTTTAACAGTGTGTGCATGTTGGTGTTTAGCACTGTTTGCAGGTTGGTGCTTAGCACTGTTTGCATGTTGGTGTTTAACAGTGTTTGTTGGTTGGTGTTTAGCACTGTTTGCATGTTGGTGTTTAGCATTGTTTGCAGGTTGGTGTTTAGCACCATTTGCAGGTTGGTGTTTAGCACTGTTTGCAGGTTGGTGTTTAGCACTGTTTGCATGTTGGTGTTTAACAGTGTTTGCATGTTGGTGTTTAGCACTGGTTGCAGGTTGGTGTTAGCACTGTTTGCTGGTTGTTGTTTAGTACTGTTTGCAGGTTGTTGTTTAGCACTGCTTGCAGGTTAATGCTTAGCATAATTTGCAGGTTGTTTTTTAGCACTATTTGCAGGTTGTTGTTTAGTATTGTTTGCATGTTGTTGTCTAGTACTGTTTGCAGGTTGTGCTTAGCACTATTTGCAGGTTGTTTTTTTGGTACTGTTTGCAGGTTGTTGTTTAGTACTGTTTACAGGTTGTTGTTTAGTACTGTTTGCAGGTTGTTGTTTAGCACTGTTTGCAGGTTGTTGTTTAGTACTGTTTGCAGGTTGTTGTTTAGTACGGTTTGCAGGTTGTTGTTTAGCACTGTTGCAGGTTGTTGATTAGTACGGTTTGCAGGTTGTTGTTTAGTACTCTTGCAGGTTGTTGTTTAGTACTGTTTGCAGGTTGGTGCCTAACACTGTTTGTAGGTTGGAGTTTAACAGTGTTTGCATGTTGGTGTTTAGCACTGGTTGCAGGTTGGTGTTAGCACTGTTTGCAGGTTGTTGTTTAGTACTGTTTGCAGGTTGTTGTTTAGTACTATTTGCAGGTTGTTGTTTAGCACTGTTTGCAGGTTGTTGTTTAGTACTGTTTGCAGGTTGTTGTTTAGCATTGCTTGCAGGTTGATGCTTAGCACTATTTGCAGGTTGTTGTTTAGCACTATTTGCAGGTTGTTGTTTAGTATTGTTTGCAGGTTGTTGTCTAGTACTGTTTGCAGGTTGTGCTTAGCACTATTTGCAGGTTGTTGTTTGGTACTGTTTGCAGGCTGTTGTTTAGTACTGTTTACAGATTGTTGTTTAGTACTGTTTGCAGGTTGTTGTTTAGTACTGTTTGCAGGTTGTTGTATAGTACTGTTTGCAGGTTGTTGTTTAGTACTGTGTGCAGGTTGTTGTTTAGTACTGTTGCAGGTTGTTGTTATGGAACTGTTTGCAGGTTGTTGTTTAGTACTATTTTCAGGTTGTTGTTTAGTACTGTGTGCAGGTTGTTGTTTAGTACTGTTTGCAGGTTGTTGTTTAGTACTGTTTGCAGGTTGTTGTATAGTACTGTTTGCAGGTTGTTGTTTAGTACTGTGTGCAGGTTGTTGTTTAGTACTGTTGCAGGTTGTTGTTATGGAACTGTTTGCAGGTTGTTGTTTAGTACTATTTGCAGGTTGTTGTTTAGTACTGTTTGCAGGTTGTTGTTTAGTACTGTGTGCAGGTTGTTGTTTAGCACTATTTGCAGGTTGTTGTTTAGTACTGTGTGCAGGTTGTTGTTTAGTACTGTTTGCAGGTTGTTGCTTAGTACTGTGTGCAGGTTGTTGTTTAGTACTGTTTGCAGGTTGTTGTTTAGTACTGTTTGCAGGTTGATGTTTAGTACTGTTTGCAGGTTGGTGTGTAGCACTGTTTGCATGTTGGTGTTTAGCAGTGTTTGCAGGTTGTTGTCTAGCACTGTTTGCAGGTTGGTGTTAGCACGGTTTGTGGGTTGTTGTTTAGCACTGTTTGCAGGTTGATGTTTAGTACTGTGTGCAGGTTATTGTTTAGTACTGTTTGCACGTTGTTGTTTAGCACTGTTTGCAGGTTGATGCTAAGCACTATTTGCAGGTTGTTGTTTAGTACTGTTTGCAAGTTGGTGCCTAGCACTGTTTACAGGTTGTTGTTTAGTACTGTTTGCAGGTTGTGCTTAGCACTATTTGCAGGTTGTTGTTTAGAACTGTTTGCAGGTTGTTGTTTAGTAGTTTGCAGGTTGTTGTTTAGTACTGTTTGCAGGTTGTTGTTTAGCACTGTGTGCAGGTTGTTGTTTAGTACTGTTTGCAGGTTGTTGTTTAGTACTGTTTGCAGGTTGTTGTTTAGTACTGTTTGCAGGTTGGTGTTTAGCAGTGTTTGCATGTTGGTGTTTAACAGTGTTTGCAGGTTGGTGCTTAACACTGTTTGCACGTTGTTGTTTAGCACTGTTTGCAGGTTGATGTTTAGCACTGTTTTCAGGTTGTTGTTTAGTACTGTGTGCAGGTTGTTGTTTAGCACTGTTTGCAGGTTGATGCTAAGCACTATTTGCAGGTTGTTGTTTAGTACTGTTTGCAGGTTGGTGCCTAGCACTGTTTACAGGTTGTTGTTTAGTACTGTTTGCAGGTTGTGCTTAGCACTATTTGCAGGTTGTTGTTTAGCACTATTTGCATGTTGTTGTTTAGTACTGTTTGCAGGTTGTTGTTTAGCACTGTGTGCAGGTTGTTGTTTAGTACTGTTTGCAGGTTGTTGTTTAGTACTGTTTGCAGGTTGTTGTTTAGAACTGTTTGCAGGTTATTGTTTAGTACTGTTTGCAGGTTGTTGTTTAGTACGGTTTGCAGGTTGTTATTTAGTACTCTTGCAGGTTGTTGTTTAGTACTCTTGCAGGTTATTGTTATGGAACTGTTTGCAGGTTGTTGTTTAGTACTGTTTGCATGTTGTTGTTTAGTACTGTTTGCAGGTTGTTGCTTAGTACTGTTTGCAGGTTGTTGTTTAGTACTGTTTGCAGGTTGTTGTTTAGCACTGTTTTCAGGTTGTTGTTTAGTACTGTTTGCTGGTTGTTGTTTAGTACTGTTTGCAGGTTGTTGTTTTAGTACTGTTTGCAGGTTGTTGTATAGTATTGTTTGCAGGTTGTTGTTTAGTACTGTTTGCAGGTTGTTGTTGAGTACTGTTTGCAGGTTGGTGCCTAGCACTTTTTACAGGTTGTTGTTTAGTACTGTTTACAGGTTGTTGTTTAGTACTGTTTGCAGGTTGTTGTTTAGCACTATTTGCAGGTTGTTGTTTAGTACTGTTTGCAGGTTGTTGTTTCGTACTGTTTGCAGGTTGTTGCTTAGTACTGTTTGCAGGTTGCTGTTTAGTACTGTTTGCAGATTGTTGTTTAGTACTGTTTGCAGGTTGTGCTAAGCACTATTTGCAGGTTGTTGTTTAGTACTGTGTGCAGGTTTTTGTTTAGTACTGTTTGCAGGTTGTTGTTTAGCACTGTTTGCAGGTTGTTGTTTATTACTGTTTGCTGGTTGTTGTTTAGTACTGTTTGCAGGTTGTTCTTTATTACTGTTTGCAAGTTGTTGTTATGGAACTGTTTGCAGGTTGTTGTTTAGTACTGTTTGCAGGTTGTTGTTTAGTACTGTTTACAGGTTGTTATTTAGTACTGTTTGCAGGTTGGTGTTTAGCAGTGTTTGCATGTTGGTGTTTAACAGTGTTTGCAGGTTGGTGTTTAACACTGTTTGCAGGTTGGTGTTTAACACTGTTTGCAGGTTGGTGTTTAGCAGTGTTTGCATGTTGGTGTTTAACAGTTTTTGCAGGTTGGTGTTTACCACTGTTTGCAGGTTGGTGTTTAGCACTGTTTGCAGGTTGGTGCTTAGCACTGTTTGCATGTTGGTGTTTAACAGTGTTTGTTGGTTGGTGTTTAGCACTGTTTGCATGTTGGTGTTTAGCATTGTTTGCAGGTTGGTGTTTAGCACCATTTGCAGGTTGGTGCTTAGCACTGTTTGCAGGTTGGTGTTTAGCACTGTTTGCATGTTGGTGTTTAACAGTGTTTGCATGTTGGTGTTTAGCTCTGTTTGCAGGTTGGTGTTTAACACTGTTTGTAGGTTGGTGTTTAGCACTGTTTGCAGGTTGGTATTTAGCACTGTTTGTAGGTTGGTGTTTAGCACTGTTTGCAAGTTGTTGCTCAGCACTGTTTGCAGGTTGGTGCCTAGCATTGTTTGCAGGTTGGTGCCTAGCACTGTTTGCAAGTTGGTGCCTAGCACTGTTTGCAGGTTGGTGCCTAGCACTGTTTGCAAGTTGGTGCCTAGCACTGTTTGCAGGTTGGTGCCTAGCACTGTTTGCAGGTTGTTGCTTAGTACTGTTTGCAGGTTGGTGCCTAGCACTGTTTGCAGGTTGTTGTTCAGTACTGTTTGCAGGTTGTGCTTAGCACTATTTGCAGGTTGTTGTTTAGTACTGTTTGCAGGTTGGTGCCTAGCACTGTTTGCAGCTTGTTGTTTAGTACTGTTTGCAGGTTGTGCTTAGCACTCTTTGCATGTTGATGTTTAGTACTGTTTGCAGGTTGGTGCCTAACACTGTTTGCAGGTTGTTGTTTAGTACTGTTTGCAGGTTGTTGTTTAGTACTGTTTGCAGGTTGGTGCCTAGCACTGTTTACAGGTTGTTGTTTAGTAGTTTGCAGGTTGTGCTTAGCATTATGTGCAGGTTGTTGTTTAGTACTGTTTGCAGTTTGTTGTTTAGTACTGTTTACAGGTTGTTGTTTAGTACTGTGTGCAGGTTGTTGTTTAGTACTGTTTGCAGGTTGTTGTTTAGTACTGTTTGCAGGTTGTTGTTTAGTACTGTTTGCAGGTTGTTGTTTAGCACTGTGTGCAGGTTGTTGTTTAGTACTGTGTGCAGGTTGTTGTTTAGTACTGTTTGCAGGTTGTTGTTTAGTACTGTTTGCACGTTGTTGTTTAGTACTGTTTGCAGGTTGTTGTTTAGTACTGTTTGCAGGTTATTGTTAGCACTGTTTGCAGGTTGATGTTTAGCACTGTTTGCAGGTTGTTGCTTAACACTGTTTACAGATTGTTGGTTAGCACTGTTTGCAGGTTTGTGTTTAGCACTGTTTGCATGCTGGTGTTTAGCAGTGTTTGCAGGTTGTTGTCTAGCAATGTTTGCAGGTTGGTGTTAGCACTGTTTGCAGGTTGTTGTTTAGTACTGTTTGCAGGTTGTTGTTTAGTACTGTTTGCAGGTTGTTGTTTAGTACTGTTTGCAGGTTGTTGTTTAGTACTGTTTGCAGGTTGGTGTTTAGCAGTGTTTGCATGTTGTTGTTTAACAGTGTTTGCATGTTGGTGTTTAACACTGTTTGCAGGTTGGTGTTTAACACTGTTTGCAGGTTGGTGTTTAGCAGTGTTTGCATATTGGTGTTTAACAGTGTTTGCAGGTTGGTGTTTACCACTGTTTGCAGGTTGGTGTTTAGCACTGTTTGCAGGTTGGTGCTTAGCACTGTTTGCATGTTGGTGTTTAACAGTGTTTGTTGGGTGGTATTTAGCACTGTTTGCATGTTGGTGTTTAGCATTGTTTGCAGGTTGGTGTTTAGCACCATTTGCAGGTTGGTGTTTAGCACTGTTTGCAGGTTGGTGTTTAGCACTGTTTGCATGTTGGTGTTTAACAGTGTGTGCATGTTGGTGTTTAGCACTGTTTGCAGGTTGGTGCTTAGCACTGTTTGCATGTTGGTGTTTAACAGTGTTTGTTGGTTGGTGTTTAGCACTGTTTGCATGTTGGTGTTTAGCATTGTTTGCAGGTTGGTGTTTAGCACCATTTGCAGGTTGGTGTTTAGAACTGTTTGCAGGTTGGTGTTTAGCACTGTTTGCAGGTTGGTGCTTAGCACTGTTTGCATGTTGGTGTTTAACAGTGTTTGTTGGTTGGTATTTAGCACTGTTTGCATGTTGGTGTTTAGCATTGTTTGCAGGTTGGTGTTTAGCACCATTTGCAGGTTGGTGTTTAGCACTGTTTGTAGGTTGGTGTTTAGCTCCATTTGCAGGTTGGTATTTAACACTGTTTGTAGGTTGGTGTTTAGCACTGTTTGCAAGTTGTTGCTTAGCACTGTTTGCAGGTTGGTGCCTAGCACTGTTTGCAAGTTGGTGCCTAGCACTGTTTGCAGGTTGGTGCCTAGCACTGTTTGCAAGTTGGTGCCTAGCACTGTTTGCAGGTTGGTGCCTAGCACTGTTTGCAGGTTGTTGCTTAGTACTGTTTGCAGGTTGGTGCCTAGCACTGTTTGCAGGTTGTTGTTCAGTACTGTTTGCAGGTTGTGCTTAGCACTATTTGCAGGTTGTTGTTTAGTACTGTTTGCAGGTTGGTGCCTAGCACTGTTTGCAGCTTGTTGTTTAGTACTGTTTGCAGGTTGTGCTTAGCACTATTTGCATGTTGATGTTTAGTACTGTTTGCAGGTTGGTGCCTAACACTGTTTGCAGGTTGTTGTTTAGTACTGTTTGCAGGTTGTTGTTTAGTAATGTTTGCAGGTTGGTGCCTAGCACTGTTTACAGGTTGTTGTTTAGTAGTTTGCAGGTTGTGCTTAGCATTATGTGCAGGTTGTTGTTTAGTACTGTTTGCAGGTTGTTGTTTAGTACTGTTTGCAGGTTGTTGTTTAGCACTGTGTGCAGGTTGTTGTTTAGTACTGTGTGCAGGTTGTTGTTTAGTACTGTTTGCAGGTTTTGTTTAGTACTGTTTGCACGTTGTTGTTTCGTACTGTTTGCAGGTTGTTGTTTAGTACTGTTTGCAGGTTGGTGTTTAGCAGTGTTTGCATGTTGTTGTTTAACAGTGTTTGCATGTTGGTGTTTAACACTGTTTGCAGGTTGGTGTTTAGCAGTGTTTGCATATTGGTGTTTAACAGTGTTTGCAGGTTGGTGTTTACCACTGTTTGCAGGTTGGTGTTTAGCACTGTTTGCAGGTTGGTGCTTAGCACTGTTTGCATGTTGGTGTTTAACAGTGTTTGTTGGTTGGTATTTAGCACTGTTTGCATGTTGGTGTTTAGCATTGTTTGCAGGTTGGTGTTTAGCACCATTTGCAGGTTGGTGTTTAGCACTGTTTGCAGGTTGGTGTTTAGCACTGTTTGCATGTTGGTGTTGAACAGTGTGTGCATGTTGGTGTTTAGCTCTGTTTGCAGGTTGATGTTTAACACTGTTTGCAGGTTGGTGTTTAGCACTGTTTGCACGTTGGTATTTAGCACTGTTTGTAGGTTGGTGTTTAGCTCTGTTTGCAGGTTGGTATTTAACACTGTTTGTAGGTTGGTGATTAGCACTGTTTGCAGGTTGGTATTTAGCACCGTTTGTAGGTTGGTGTTTAGCACTGTTTGCAAGTTGTTGCTTAGCACTGTTAGCAGCAGCAGGGGCGGTGAGTAACACA